>JAQJVL010004986.1:0-39265 GCA_035578905.1 Stictocephala bisonia
CAAAATAACTCGAAATTATACAAGTTACATTTTAAAAAATGTAATACAAAAATGTTGTTATTTTTATCTTTTTCTAGCATGAAACTTGTAGAGATACCGCGGGTTGAACAATTTACCTTAAGTAAAACCCAACATATCGGAGCATTTTAACTTCAGTTTTTTTTTATATATATATAATTTTTTTAATTGAATTCACAGGCGTTATAGCCCTTAAAATTCCCTACAAAATTCTTTTTTGATCGATTGGATACCTTAAAAATCAAAGGAATTATCGTTTAAAATTAATTGTATATCTTTCCAGCATATTTTGCAGCAATTATGAATACACATGAACATGCTATTTTACATGTGCATGAGTTCATTCTAGTATCAAGTGCATGAAGATACATATTTATTTATTACTAATAAATTAATTAACCCTAGCCCAACTAGTGGCAATTAAAAACCCTCTAGTGGCAGCCCGTTTTTCTATGTTTTGCAAGGTTATTTTTGAAAAATATTTAAAAATACTTCTAATTATTAGATTTGGTATTATTTTACATCAATTTACTTGTAAAGTTCTGTATTATTATATAAAATAAATAACATGAGTATAAACATTTGTAATTGTTTTTCTTATCATAAAATTAAAAAAAAAATTTTATCAAATTTCTTTGTTTGGGGGGGGGCCCTACCTGGAAAGGTAATGTGCATTACATATTTCAAAATTCCAAGATATACAAGTTGTTCTAAATATCATAATCTTTCAGAAAATGTATAGTTTATATGGTTTATTACCGGTATTTATACATTTATAACAACAGAACCATAAATAGTGCATTGTACTGAAAATTGATGTTACTATGGCAACATGTTATAATTGTGTATACAATATTTATAGCTTCTAATATACTTAGACACAGTTATTTCACAATATCGTCAAGTTATTTCACTAACAATTTAATGAAACATCGCATAAAACACTTCAAGATAGAATGCAAACGAACAGTTTACTAACACACAACAACAACAAATATGGCGAACTGAAAATAGTAAACAATGATTTCTTCTTCTCTCCATCAAGTTGTCATATGAATAAAACTATCGAAACTGATATCGTTCGATAGGTAATTTAACCGACTTTCGAATGGTATCGATTATTTTGATGAGATATGTATCTATAACTTTTTCATACGCAATATTCGCGGCAACGTTTGACCGTCCGAAAACGGACGGTCACCACTTGTTGAGAGTGATAGACCGTCCGAAAACGGACGGTCACCACTACTTGGGCTAGATGGTGAATACTAGGTGACCCATTATGAACTCCCAAATGCAAAGTGATTCTTTTCAGTGCTTCGGGAGCTTTTTTGTAAAAATCATAAAAAATACTAAATATCCTCCAAATGTCAATTTTATTGTTTAGTTTTTCTTCTCAATAACTATACTTTCACATACTATCATCAAAACTTACACACACAAAATAGTAAATAATTATTGTCTAGAAAAGATTGAAAACATTTATAAATTTTGTACGTTAATTATAACTTATAACCCTCCTTAGGAGCACTAAACATTTTTTGTAAATAATTCCAAGATAGCCAAATTGTTTATTATTTTGTGCGCTATAATAATATGTTGTTACATATTATATAAACTACTAATGTTTTAACCCTTTCCACTCAAGTGGCAGGGCAGCCCCGCCACGCAACTTACCGCACTAACTCCAATGTCGGGCCGGCCCCGACGTCTCTATAAAAACGTTCTATGATTGTATTTAGACTGACGTAGTTACATTATTGACCGCTAGGGTTGTTGTTTGATATGTGCTGCTATCTGTAGAATCTTTTCGGAACCGTTTGAGTTTAGTATCGGTAAACAAACCTCAAAAAATGTAATGTTTGTCGTCTGTGGCTGCTCTGTAAACAGCTGGCTGACTGCAACAGCTATCTGCACTCACTTTGTTCCGTCATATGTTATCGTTCGTAATGAGCTTATAAAACGCATTGTTGTTGCTAGGTTATCGTTGTTGTTTTACTGTTTAGTCATAATATTTTTATTTTTACGAAAATGAAAGATCGTTGCAAGTAGGCTATTAGATTTTGTCTGTTTATATTTTTAGCTGATAACATGTTTTGAATTATTGAAAAAAGCTTTACTTACAAATTTGGTCTAAATTATGTACCTTTTGACTGTTGCTAAGCAATAAAATAAAATTTGTGGAGCAATTGTTTACTAATTGCAGTGAAAATAATTTTTTTGTTAAAAATGTTGTTTTTCAAAAAAATTCGGTTTTAGAATTATATATTTTTTTTATGTATAATTTAGTCCAAAATATTTGAAAATGACTTTTTTTTGTTTGTAAGGATACAAACAACAAAAAACAAACAACAAATACTATTCTTCCTATTTAAAAATTTTCAAAAATTCTTCTTGTATCCGTTTTTTTGTTAGAAATTCAATTTTGTTCCAATAAATATATATAATTAAAAAATTTTGAAAATAAAAATATATGTTTTATTTTATATTAATCTATACTTTAGTCATTGAAGAAACAAAGAAAAAATACATCAGCTTTTTGGAACTATCAGATATATGTTTTTCCCACTGAACAAATGTAGTAGGCAATCTTTGCTTAAAAGTAAATGGAGCTGATAGGGAAACTGGGTTCCCAGTAATTGGAGTGGAAAGTGTTAATACTAAACTATTAAAACACAAAAATGAAAAAATGTGCAAAGTTACAGTATGATCATTGTAGGTAATCAAATAGTTCATGTAAAAATTCTAAATAATTACTGTGGAATAGACAAGAAAACGTTGTTTAGGGAAAATAGTCATATTGTACCCATATACAAAATTTTTTTAGGATTTTTTCAGAGAACAAAGACTGATGTTTTGATGTCTTATTTGATGAAATTGGATAAAAAATAAATGTTTAGGCTTCTACCTAAATAAATATACATACATGGTTGTAAAATTAAATAAAATACACTAAAAAGGGTTAAATATTTTATACTCACCCTTAGTTTTCCAGCCTGTTTTTAGCCCTATATTGCATTATTTGTATGTAGGATTGTTATTATTATGATTTTGAATTGCTAGTGCTAGTGCTTCCATATAAATATAATGTAATGTTGATTAGTGGTAGGACTTGTTGAACAATGCCTAAAACTAATTTCCTTTTATGCATTGTCACTTCCTCTAAAATGTACTAAAATATATTGTATATGAACTAAACTAAACTACATTTTCATTTCAATTCACTACACTTATACACTTATTATGGTAAATACGAGTGTTTGAGAGAGCGTTGTCTATAAACAAAGATGGCTAAACGTAAACTGATGTCCGCTTTTCTACATCATCGTTGTCATGTAACCATTGCCAACATACAGCATGAAATTTCCTCGAGAGGGTACCAACCAACGCAAGAACTTTCTGGCTTTCTACCCAATTTGTTATTGGTTTACATCGCAATAAAATATTTGTTTATTACAAATTTTTACAACAGTATGTAACGCACCAATACTGGCTTTGAAAGAACAAGCAAACAAGGGTATACAAACACATTTTTGGTAAAACAACCAAAGCACTTTCAACATTGCAATTTGTTTGGTTGACTAGAGTATTTCATTCACTGCAGACTGACAGTTTGTACACCTGATTCTGACTATTGGTTATTCACAGTTATGCGACAAACATCGGCCATCTTTCCCATTCCCAACCTCCCGCCGGGCGGGAATTTCAAGTTGCACATTTTAATTTTATTCTTACGTTTATAAAATTATATAAAAAAATTATTAAAAATATGAAATGTACAGAACAGAACATTCTGCCTCGATTGGTACCAAGTTTGTCGCACTTCCTTGATGATAAACATATGTTTTATTGAGTTTTACAGAGGGCACATGACGTGCCTACTTCCGCGATCACGTATAGGTTTGGAAATAGCACAGGAAGCACCGAGATTCGCATTCTATGGTTAAAATTAATTTAAATTTTGTAATTATTTATTACTGGAAAAACGTAGCACAAATAATGTCCAGAAACATTTTTAGATATGTTTATTCTTATTACGAGCTGTGCCCATGCTATTCTAAGGCCATGCCGAACGTTTCCGTTTATCTCACGTATTCTTATTTTTGTGATCAAAGCCTAAAGAAAATAAGCGGGTCCAAGTGGCTTTGACCTTCAAATTGCACCTGATCTAGTGGCGTGTGAATACATGTATTTTGTAGACTGGTTTTTCTCAGTAGAGGTGGTTTTTAGGGGTTGTCCAATATAATGAGGTACAATAAATTATGTTCTAGAACAAGAAACAATTGCCATTTTTAATATACAAACATTAATTCAACATATAAACTGCCTTTTTAAAATTGTTCTCAGCAGGGGTGGTTTTTAGGAGTTGAAACCAATGATATTTGGATGTTCTACAACAGGAAATACAATATATTTTGAGGATAAAAACGTGAATTCAAAATATAAAGAATTTAGACAGTAATTTTTTATCAATAGAGGTGGTTTTCACCCCAAAAAAATAAATAACGCCTATTAGTTTGATATTATACTTGAACTAAAGGGTTGGACAAGCTTAACTACAAATTTTCAGTCGAATCATTGCTACCCTAAAGAATTTCAGAGTAATGTCCTGTTTTTACGTTCAGGTACTGGACTATTAAGGAAATCATTAGCACTAATTGTTAAGGTTTTATTTTCATGGATAAGAATGTCATTTGTCGTGATTAGGGCAGTTGTAGCTAACCACATATCGGTCAAGATTAAGAATGTGTTATTTACTTCCAAGCCTGTGATATTATAAACTAAAGTCAAAACTACTATCTTTATATCGGTATCTACATGGTTAATAACCTTGAAAATGGAGTCAAGGTGTAACATTTTGTTTGGTAATAAATTTTCAATCATTATTAATAAAATAGCAAAAAAATAATATAATTATGTAAGATTGTATATATATACTGTATATATATATATGTGTATGTAGGTATGATAAAAAGTTTATGTTCTTCTGCCAGTAAAGGGCAACTTCATCTCAGGTTATTGAAACTGTTGACATCCGGGTCTATCAGGCGCAAAGGTATCGACGATTGTAGTGTTAATTTAGTAGGTCTACTATTTGTTTAGGTTATAGGTTGTTTAGGTCTACAATAGGTTTAAAGCTGTTAGGTTGGTACACCAATGAGGCAGGTAGCGTTCACGGACTTACGCTACAGGCTTGAGCACAAACTGTATTTATTGTTGCTTGCCTCCCCAATAGCCAGGTTGGTTTACGTCAACATTTGAAAAATGTAGTTACTTACAAAGTTTTTCACATTTATATAGATTGTGGAAATATTTTATTGGCATGGTGAAACGATTTATTCTATTAAGTAAAATGAAATAATTGCTAATAGTTTAATAAATAGTAACACACGAATCACTGAAGTTAACATCAACCACAGCAGACAGACCAGACCTGCCAAACCTGATATATTTACAAACTAGATAGACATATTTCGGCACTTAAAATTAATCGCTATTATTTATAAAAATTATGTCACTTATCACATGTGAATCTGTGTTCACACAATATCTGACACTGCTCAATGTACTGACACTAGATTTACACAATTGAACACTATTGCTTGACCATCACTTCCATTGGTACTGACTCTGACACCCTAGGCTATACTGTCACTCATTCACTAACTGACTGTCAGATCTGCCGAATGGTGTCTTAAACAGTGTAAGGGCGTAAGCACAGAAGGTACTGGAACTACTGAGGTCATGTTGGAAGGAGGATCTAGGTCCTTCTGGGCGCCAAATATGGAATGATCTGACTCCACCTATAGGAAAACTAACAGACATTATAGCCTTTCCTGGAAGAAACTGGATTGGCCAAGTCCGGGGGGAAGTGCATAGCTATGTGGAAAGGGTTCAAATTTAAAACTTAGCTCTATATATATATATATATATATATATATATATATATATATATATATATATATATATATATAAAAGCCAAACACCACTCATTCACTGACTGATCATAAAATCTCAAAAACCACCAAACGGATTTTCACAATATTTTAAAGGGAGTTAGCTTTAGTATCAAAGGGACCCACTAAGAAAGGCTTTTTCGAAATTCCATTCCTAAGGAGTACAAACAGCTCCTCAAGATTTCCTTTTTCCCATAAGAATAACATTGGGTTGATTTTAATAAATTAATAACAGCTGTTTTGTAAATAAATAAACATGTTTATTTTAATATTTGTCATTACTCTATTGATGCATTAAGATTTTAATCTTCAGCTGGTAAAAAAACACAAATGAAATAAACACGTTTGAAATAGGCTAAGCAATAACCTATACTAATATATAGGTAATAACGCAAGTAGTGTGAGTGAAATACTCAAAATAATTTAATATTGTAATTTTACGTTGTACAGATAATCTACTATTATTTGCAGTCAAAGTCGCATGCGAAGGTCGAGGTGTATCGAACGCAGCGAGAGTCGGGGTTGGCACACGAAGTGTGCAGGGGTATCACCTAGTTTATTATAAAACTCCCATTAAAAAGAGGAAATAAAAATGTTGAGCTATTTTATGATTGGACTAGTTACATAGCCAGCTAATTGACCAAAACGATCCATGACTGATATGTTCAAATAGTAACACAAACTCAGCGACATTTCTCTATGACTCAACCTACACCCCTTTTGCACAAGATTAATTCTGATGTGCTGTTATGTTACAGTTAAAAGTTTAAACTCAAAATGTTTATTTAATATAATTTTATATTACTAAACAAAGCATATTAATTGTAAAACCTCAACTGCTCTGTGGTTTTCGGGGTTTGGTCTAAATAGCCCTATCCTCTCTGTTAGTTAATGTCCTCTTTAAACCATTAAGTGGAATGTGAGATGGCACATTGTACAATACCGAAGTAAGTGAAATGAGAAATCTTGATACATTTAGAGGAGTTAACCTTGAAAATAGTGCATACTTGTTTGTCACTGGATCCATAGCAGATGGTATATTTCTATGGCATTATTTTTCATTTAATCCAATATATATATTATGTTACACTTTTGAAAGTTGCTAATATGTAAACCAATGTTGGATTGTACTATGTCCATTGGCTGACATAGTAATTCTAAATAGCTTGTTAATACAATTGCTAGTAAGTCTTATTTATTTATTATTGTTTCAGGTTAATTACATTTCTGAAATTACGTGAAAATTTGCAGACACGTAATTTCAGACCGACAACAGAAAATTAAAAGATATTAAGAGTGTAGTAAAGAATTTCCTTCAATTAAATGGATTCGCCAGCTGTCAGCGGTCCACTCAACTCATCAAATATTTTCAACAATTTCAGTCTGAGCAAAGTTACATTTAGGACAAAGAAAGCTAAACGGATGAATTTTTCTGAGATTAAAGAAGAAAATGATGGGGAAGAATCTTTTCTGTGTTTTAGTCCACCCAAACGTTCCCCTTCTAATAAACCAAGCCTAGAAAAAATAAACCTTAAAGAACAATTTCAAACACCTTGCAACAAAAAATTAAATTTTTCAATATTTGATAGCTATTGTAAACATAACAAAAATAAAAATGTTACTCTACAGAAAGACGAAGGATTTTTAGAAAATCAACCAGATGATGAAATTGTTGAGGTATTACCAAGTATTAAAAAGCAAGGAGGCCTAAATAAACATTTGTCTTTAGTAGACAGTAACACTGAGGCCTCCGATACTTTTACTCCTGAAAATCGTATACATTGTTTTAATGATGTAACATTTCCTGAAGAAAATGAACAAAAGGAGATACACAATAAAAAGCAGGACTTGACTAATGAAGAGCAAGTATGTTTAGATACGAAGGGAAGGGAATCTTGTAAAGAAAAAAAGCCAAGTTCTCATAATGGTTCCAACATTTTGTATTCAGTCAAGTGTAAAAATAAACAATCCAAAAAGGGCAAACTTAATGCAACTAAACTACAACCATCAGTAGATAAAGTAATCAATGTTTTTAATAAAAGTGTAAACTATGACGAAATAGAATGTTCTGAAGAATCTCAGAAGCAAAATATTAAACATAATGAATACAAGTTAGATACTCATAGTTCAAATGTAGGTAGTAAAAATGTGGTGGAGCCTTCCAGTAAAAAAAATAAAAAGAAAGAAAAAAAGAGAAATGATATTGATAAAATAGAGGATCGTATATTAAAAAAATACTTGAGAAAAAGGAAGAATGATAAATTAATAACAAGCTCGATAAATTATAATCCTCGGAAACTCCCTGAATCTGAATTGAAAGTAAAGAAGAAAAAAATACCAGATGAAATTGATGTGATAAGAAAACTGTTGCTTTCAAATGCTATTAAAGCAATTTCAAGTTCCTCACTGTGTCCATCATCACAAGTTTTAACAAAAACAAACAAAGTAAAGAGTAGTGATAAAAAAGAAAAGCACATGTTTAAAAAACACTTAAACCAAGTTAACAAAGATGATGAATATCTAAAAAGAAACCACGTTAATGACAATATTGAAACTAAACTGAAAGTAAAGAGAAAGAATGAACCAAATGAAACTGATATTGAAAGCCAAACAAAATTGATTAAAACATGGTTGCCTTCTAATAATTTTAAGACATGCTCTTCGCTTATTCAGTCACCAGAAGTGAAGAAAACTAAATCAAGAAAAAGTAATAGTCTTGATAAAGTACAAGATTGTTTAATAAAAGGACACACAATTAAACCGGAAGATAATTTCAAGTCTGGCTCAATCAGTGGTGATAATATTGATTTTCATGGAACTAAATCAAAACTAAAGAGGAAGAAAGTACTAAGTGAAGTTGATATTATTAGGAAACGATTACTCTTAAATGCTCTTAAAACATGTTCATCTTAATCATTGATTTAAAGTTGGGGGAAAAGAAAAAAGAAGAGAATTATAAGAATTGAATTCATAAAAACATGCATTTTGTGAAGTTATTAGAATTTTTAAACGTTTGAGGCCTAACAGAAGTAGACTTGTAGGAGGTTTAATTCATCAATAACTTGCTTGTCATTTTTTTAGAATATTGCCATTCAGAATATGATTTAGAGTAACATTCTGCAAATATACATATGTCGCCATTTTAAATAGTGTTTGTCAGCTTATGCCAATGAGTACAAAAATAGGATTTTGTGGTGTGTGTACTAGTATTGGTTTCGTTGACAATTATTTCAGAATATATGATGACATTTTGCAGTATGATTCCGAATTGAGCCGACAGCAGTTCCGAGCTGTTAATGTCAAAGATTGGTCCTCTGAGAAAAGCCAAGTATACTTACATTCATCTTAGATATTATGGAAACATACCTTACAATATGAATCATTCTAAATTCAAAGGTAACTGTGATAGTGATAATATTTTATATATATATATATATATATATATATATATATATATATAGTGGTGTTAAAAATTCTGGAGACAATTTTTATTTTTAATTGGGCTAGAGGGTTAAAACTTAGCAAAATCGTTTGGAGCTATAACCCAATAGTTTTAGGGTTCTTAGCAACCCCTACTTCCATTGGGGTATGGCCCATGATGAGTCAGTAGTTAATTTTAAATCTAAGCATAGGTTTATATGCACATCGTTTTAAATAGCTGATCAAACAAATAAATGCTGCAGACCAGACTTCAAAAGGATCATTCATTCATTAAAAAATTACGGTTTTTCAAAGATTTGTAAAATAAGTCGTAAAATTCTGCTGAAAATTACGTGAGTTGCTGTAATTAGTTTAATTTCGCTACATTTAAAATTGTACAGAATTGTATTATTTTAAAATCTTTGAATAGCTGTCATGTTTATGAATGAGCCTTTGAAGTGCGGTTTGCAGCATTTGTCTTCACTTTTAAAATGATTTTCGTATCAACTTGTGCTTACCTTTAAAGTTATCTACGAACACCTCATGGGCCCTTCTCCATTGGAGGTAGTCAGTAAGAACATTAAAAAATAGGGTTTTAGCTCCCAATTGAATTTGCAAAAGTTTTAATCTCCAAGAACTTAAAACTTCAGAACAATAAATACATTAAACCATCTTCAGACTGTTCAGCACCCTTGCATATTGTGTATATATACAATATGTGATATGTACAATAGGGTGGGTCGAAAAAAATCGATATTTTTTTTTTCGGATCGTAATACCGCGGAAAAGTTGCTAAATGGTATGACTAAATAGGGGAAAAAATATTAAAATTATCGGATGTTATCTTCCGTTCGCGCATGAGCTCTAAAGTTTGATTAAATTTTGAAAAAATTAAAGTTTTTTGGAAATTTTTAATAATTTTTTTTATTACGATATTTAATATGTAATAGGGAAAAATGTCATCTACGACACACTAATGAATTAATATAAAAATACTGGTAATGAGTTTTAACATCTTCCGTTCGCGCATGGGCTGTAAAAATAGCAAAAAAGTGTTGAAAACCTCAAAAATGTGGACTTAGGAAAAATAAATATATACAAGCTTCAACATATTATTGATGTATTATCCAATAAATACAAAGTACATATTTCACTTACGAATAGATTACATGTCTGGTAGTTTGAACTGTCTTTTGTTATCAAAGGCTGGCATCGTGGACCTTGACTTAAGTGTCGTTCTTATGTACCCGTCTCGAGCTGCAGATCCGCAAACCTTAGCAGAAGCCTCGCTCACCAACTTGACGCTTCTCTCCACTGCTTGAGTATGGACTGGCATCTTCTGTGATAGGATTTCCCACTTCGGTACTTCTTCTGTTTTGATGTAGGTTTTCAGTTCATCATCAGTGACATCTTTCAATAGAGGCGGCGAAGAAAATTCACAGTTTGTCCAATAATTTAATTCCGTGTAGTCTGTTGCGGAAAAGTTTAGCTTAGGTGCCACGTACGTTCGAATTGTTTTCCTCTTTTGGTCTCTTTCTCTTGCCTTAATGATGCGGCGGAGGCCCAGTTCTCTTATATGTTTTCTGGGATCTTGAGTCATAGTAATCATAACATGTTCTGGATGCGCAAAGAACCCATTTCTCTCTATAACTGGGTCAATTACAGCTTTGAGTTCATCTTTAAGATATCTTGAGGTTTCAATACATTGGTGCACGAGCTTAGGGCCATCAGTAAAAAGTTTGGTCTTCTTAATACAAAACCACATCGGCATATATGACTTCAGAATGAATATTACTATTTCCTGGAACTCAGCAGTTGGATTTTCTTGACTAATGTAGAGTCTTAAAGCACGGTTCGCTGTTGTTAGCCACCTTGAGTGAGACAAAGGTCCTGGATCCCTGATTGATAAATCTTTTGGGCATTCACCTGATTTAATCGCTTCTGATATTTCCAGCAAATACTTCTGATCCTTACTAAGAGTTTTTTTGTCTATCTCAGGGATTTGGCAATCAATACTTTCAAACTGCACTACTGGAAGTGTTTCACATTTGATCAATTTCCCACCAATCGGTCCTTTCAAAGAATTTGGCCCGGTCGACTTACCATCTAAATACTGAAATAAATGGCGGAAGGGTAGTTCATTAAAATGAAGAAGACAAACTGCCCATTGCAGAGGCTTACCTAAGTGTGTTTCAATACGGCGTATTATACCGTTTTTCAATCCGGTGTTAACATTGGTGCCATCACAGCCAATAACGACTAATTCGTCCAAAGAAATGTCATTGCTTGTCAAATAGGATATAATAGAGGTCGCAATATCCTCTGAACTTCCTGAATTCGGGGTCACGTGACCCAGAAATATATTACCAGGTTCTTGTATAAGCACGTAATGTTCCTCCTTTACCACTCTTTTAAATCGTTTTGAATGTGCCTCTTGTACCACAATAGTGTCGTCTTTACGGCCATCCAAATATAGCCCAATTAGCTTATTTTCTGTTATAGAACTGGACAAATCAGCCCTAATATTGTGTTTTTCTCTTCTTATTTTACACTTGTCAACTACTTGTGAATTGTCGCTATTAGTTACCACGCCAACGTCCTGCAAAACACTTGAGGCTATTGCTGCTGTAGCACGATCGGAAACACCGTAACGATCACTAGTTAATGCAGTAGTTTTAAGGTTAATCCTCATTTGCCAACCGGATTTCTTTTTTGGAGATTCAGGTATGAATTCTTGGTCACTGTCACTGCAATCGTCACTGGAGGTCAAGGATTCATCACGTTGTTCAGTTTCGGAAACTTGGACATCTACTTTTGGTTTTGGACAGCTGGAACGAGATTTCCTCTGTAAAGATTTGGCACGTTTCTTTGTTTCATTTAAGTCCACACCTCCAATTTTGCCAATGCCGTGAGTGCGTAGTGAATAGATAAATTTCAGCTCAAGTAAAGGTATTTTTTTAAGCTTTTCACAAGTACAAGTTATTGAGCAGATACACTGGCATTGATCCGGTGTTTTATGACAGGTACATTCAAGGGCAATGGGGCATTTGCATGCCGCAATGTCAAAAAGCAAACAGCATTTTTTCTTAAAATCATCAAGGTTTCTCTTAAAGACTTCCTTGTTTTTGTCTCGAGTATGAGATTTTCTTAAACTATAATACTTGTCATGCAGTGCAGTCAACAGTTGTACTACTCTCTTATCACTTACGGTGGGAATTGATGCTCTATTGTACAAACACACTATTTTGCCAGCTACTGTATTGGCTACTTGTCCAAAACTAACTCTTTTGTTGTTTACTTTAACTGCTAAATTATACCTCTCATTCGATATACATCGAAGAACGTCCTCTCCTATAGGGAGCTTGTTAGGCGGCAAGTCTCTTGGTGTACCGAAAAACGGACACTGGAATTCTTGTCTAGTGATCACTGTCTTTGATAATGCCATCATTCATTGCACAATTGTTCAAAAAACTACACCAAAATATGAAATTTGGAACACACACTACGCAACACATCCACCGCACTCAAGAGACAACAGCAGACTGGCACACAAAATTGCGCGGCGGACAAGTGTAATGGCTGCCTGCAGCGGAGAGGGGGTATCACGTGACGCGGCGTGGGTCGTTGACCCGCTAGTGGCGCTGACAGTAAGTTTTGTATCGCTGTGCGCGATCGAAAAACCAAGCCTAATTACGTCTGAATTTTTTTCTTTAACTATCAGAACATGTATAATCAGATATTAGGTATTACATTATTGATATCTGTAACTATACATGAAAAGAAAATAGGACAAAAATCCGATTTTCTTGTATTTTGGCTATATTTGGATGTCCATGCGCGAACGGAAGATGTTGAAGTGCAATACCGGTATTTTTATATTACTTTATTAGTGTGTCGTAGATGAAATTTTTCACTATTACATATTAAATATCGTAAAAAAAAAATTATTACAAATTTTCAAAAAAAAATTATTTTTTTCAAAACTTTAGAGCTTATGCGCGAACGGAAGATAACATCCGATAATTTTAATATTTTTTCCCCTTTTTAGTCATACCATTTAGCAACTTTTCCGCGGTATTACGATCCGAAAAAAAAATATCGATTTTTTTCGACCCACCCTAATGTACAAACCAGAACTTATTGCGTAACTGGTGTGGAGGGGTTGTCCTGGAGATTATCTGACCAAGAAGTTTCTCCATGTTTGGAAATAAGAGCTAGTTTCCATTTCGTGATTATTTCATATAATGGTTGTTAGTGTTTTATATTAAGTATTTAACATTTAATATTAAGTTTGGTACATAGTAAATTTTATATTTAGATTTTTTGACAGTGCTGTGTAATGCATAGATGCTAATTTTTGTACTGTAAATATGTAAATTATTAATAAAATTTTTAGTAATCATTTTTATTTATTGTGCCTGTGATGAAATGTTCTATGGCAAAAATTTTTATTTTTTTTGGTGAGTTTTAGGATTTAAAATATTCATTTCCTCTTCATGTATACTATATTACTAATTTTTATTTCATTGATATTTTCAACTACTCTTTTCTTAGATAAGTCCTCAGTTAATTTTTGATTAAGTATTACAGAAACATTGATTACTTTTATGTTATTTTCTCCATTATTAATGTTTTCAAAGATATATTGACACTTTAAATCGTTACATTATTATGTAAGAAATGTGCTACAGCAATAAAAAAAATTAATGTTAACAAATAATAAGGTTAACGTTCATTTGTCGTCTTCAGCTACAAAATCCTATTTATTGGACTACCGGTTTCAGAGCAAGAACTCTATGGTCACATCCTGTTTTGACTGTACGTTGTCAAAACAGTCACATTAAAAACATTATACAAACATTTACATATTTACAAAAATAAAACCCATGATAACACGGCCGGCTGGTATGATGGTCAGATCTGGATTGAGTGTGCAGCTGGAACGATGTTATCCAATGCTTACTTGACCTTGAACAATCGTATCTCTATCTGGCCGTCTGTCTTCTTTTATAGGTTGACTCAAACTTGTAATCCAATCAAATAAAATATTTTTAGAGAATTTTAATTTTTCATTAAGCACAGTAGTTGGGTTGCCCTTTATGGCTTTATATATTTCATAATTCTCTAGAGTATTCATTGTCGCACCTTTATTACATTTATGGAGAATATCTAGGTTGGTGTCAATGTCCTTATTGTTATGACTGTTGTTAACTAAATTTTCAACAAAGCGAGATGTTTGAAGCTTATTAACGTTCTTGGGTAGGTGTTCATTGAAACGCTTTTTGGAAGAACCGCCTGTCTGTCCTAGATAAATATTCGGACAATCATTTGATTTTATATATGCCAGTGGTGTCTAAGGCAGTAGGTTTTGGTTTATTTTGGACATTTTACAGTTTTATTAGTTTTTTACTATTTTATTAGTTGTTTTACATACTAAAGTGACATTTTCTTTTCTTATTTGTGATTTCAAAGTATAGTATAAATTTTCACCATATTCTATTGATGTGACTTTTCCTTGGGCTTTTCTAAAGGAGTGAGAACTGTTTTATTTTTACATTTACTAACTAGGTCATCAACTATTTTTATATCATAACCATTATTCACTGCTGTGTATTTTATAATGTTCAACTCTTGATAGGTAATAATAATAGTTTTGAGAAATAATATTAACTTTCCCTAAGAACTACAGTCTAAATAACAGTCTCAAACTTATTGATGTTACTATAAACCTAGTTGTTGAACCATATCACACCTTGGCATCATTTGATATCGCCAACCTATTTACAAATGTACCAATAGCTTTAACATTAGAGATAACATATCTATAGAAATAACAATATTGTTTTATTATTTTCCTAACTTTTTAAACGTAAACCTAATTTATTGACATATTACATTCAACAAAATGAATAGATGCTTTGTCATACAATACCGTCTTAGAAATAAAATAATGATTGTTAATTCAACAAAGAAATTTACTGTACAGTCTTATTTCAGTCTAACAAAATGGTTCATCCAAATATTCATGAATATTTATTTATTCATAAGACGCCGATCGTCAAGATATGGGCAAATATAGATTTCGAATGAGTGTAAATGAGCGAATCTAGTCATTGTTACAAACAGGCCGACTCTTCCTTAGAAAGTGTCATTAATTAATAACCCAATGACAAATGAACAGCCAGTGATTATCAGCTGATCCTTCTCAAAATGTATTGACTCTGATTGGGATACTGTAGTATGCCTTATCTACGAGTCTTTCTTTAATTATATACTACAAACTATTTACATCTACAGATTTAAATTTATAAGAAAGTCTGTAATAAAGCCTAAGACCTAACATCTATTATAACTTAATATAGTATATAAGAAATTCCCAAACGATACATGGAAAAATATAAATACATATTATAAAAACATAAAGAAACAGCAAGGAAACCAAATACTAATTTTTTGTACTTTTATCTTTCCTCAGTCTTCCTTGGGAAGCCGCTAGAGATACAATAATTGTGTGTAGTCTTTTAGTTTATGTTAATAATCTTAACTTGTTGGTTTATATTTGCTTATTTCTTGCAACTCACTGATTTTAGTTTTAGGCTTATTACCCTGTTATTTATTGGCTATACATGGTTTCAAGTTAAATTCATTTTTGTTATATTAGATAAGGGTTTTAATAAAGAAAACAATTTTACAACTGTACCTTATTCATTCCCTTATTTGCAGTCATCTTTGCATGATCTCCTTATATTTAATTGCATATATTTTATTTAAACCTATGTACTCAAGATTTGCTACAATTAAAATACCCCTATTTCAGATTATGGTATTTTCAGGCATTTTCTGGACTCCTGGTATAGAGGAAGTTATGCTCTGGATATAATTCACAATTAAATATAGGGGAAATTAGCAGAATTTCTTTACCCTCTGTATTTCACCTAACATATTATTTTTAAAACAATTTTCATAATATGTAAAGGAATAGTCTCTCATCTATGGCCATGATTTCTTTCTTTTTTGCAGGGTCTTGAAAGTACATTCTGTCAGTTTAAGAAAGGCAGGTTGTTGGAAGCAATATATTTTTCTGTACTTATTGATGCTGATAAAAATACTGAAAAAGAAGGCATACAAGTTCTATAAAAATTAGACTACAAATAAAATTTCCTTGAAAAAAAAACATTATTACACAAAACAGTCATTATACAACTGATCTTTGTTTTATAAGGCATTTTGTCAACCCTATCCAGTATTATCTCAAATTTAAGGCGTTTATTAAATAAAAATTCTGTAAATTAGAGATACTTACGATTTAGTAAAAATGATGTCTGTCAACAATAAAGTCACAAATAAAATAAAGACTGGTCAATATATTTTTTTTTAATGAATCAAGATAAAAATCCCACAATGCAAAAGGAGGTTTTACATTTTTATTGAAAGTACAAAGTTATGCTTTTAACTAAGAAATGTGAAGATTAACCTAATCTTGTAATCAAATTTCTCACCCAAAATTAGCTGGGCCATAGCGTGGAAAAGTTTCAATTGATGAAATAAGTTCCTTATTAATACCTGTTGATGAAATGAACCTCCCTCATAGGGAATGGAAACTGTTGAATTAGTTCCGAACTGGCGTGGGAGTACAAATGGGGATTGACACTAGATCAGTTGTGTGACTGTGGAGAGTGTATCCAAACAATGGATCACAATTACAGAGTGCCCCCTGTGTTTTTATATGGAGGGATTGGCCAACAGAATCAGTGGGGCAAGTCTTTATGGTTAAAGTCAAAATCTCTTTATTTACAATTTTCATAGAGAAATATATTGGCGTCAAAAATACAGTGGTAAAATTACAAAATTTAAGTTAAATTGAGCAGTTTTGATGTCTAGGATGTGTTCTGGTTATGTGTTCTGTGTAGATATTCTTCCAGCCATCTGTTCAGTGCCATCTTAAGGTTCTTCCCCTTCTGAGTTTTATATCAGTTGGCAGCAGGTTGTAAAGCTGCTTGCGCCATGTATGACGGCTTTCTCTCATACAGTGATAGATGGTGTGCTTGTCAGGATGTATTTGTCAGCATGTTGAGTGTTGTACTAGTGTACATCTGTTCCCTTAGGGAGTTCATTTCTATCTATAGCTAGGTGTCTTTTGCTAGTTACTCTTGTGTTTAGGATATAATTTTGCAACTTTCAAGGCTGATGGAAAGAGTCCTGATGATAGTGACTTATTTATGATGCTGACAAGGGGGTTGTAAGAGCTTCACTGCAATGTTTAAGTAACTTTGACGATACTTCATCAAGCCCTGCTGAGGTTTTGGATTTCATGCTTTTAATAATAACTTGTACTTCTTCCGTAGTGGTGTTGTGAAGCTGATTGAGCCTACAATTTGCTACATGGGGTATGAGTTGTCTACCTTTTTGGTGCTGATTATTGATAGCCAACATTTCCTGTACAACTTTAGTGAAGAATTCATATTGAAATGTTCAACAATTTCATGTGGGTTAGTTGTTTCCTCTCCTTTTATCTTCCGTTTCAGCTGCTCTTTGCCTTGTTCTCTACTCTTCCTTTCACTGTTTACTATTTGCCAGACTGCTTTTGATTTATTTTCAGCTCTGTTTATACAGTTAGATGATGCCTGGTGTTTTAGCATTTTCAGCCTAAGGTCATTGTTTTTCTTAGCAAGAGCTGTCTGTTTTATGCAGGTCACTTCCTGTGGTCTGGTATTTTCTAAAGTATTGAAGATAAGTTTCTTTCAGTCTTAGAGCTTCACTGTCTTTATAGTTAGAATTTGTTTTCTTCTTATTTCGGTTTTTCTTTTTAAGATAAGCAGCATCCATATACATTGTCAGGTTGTTTAAGAAAGCATTGTACTCGTCTTCAGCATTTTTAGCACTAAATATTCCAACCCAGTCCTCATTGTGCAGTAGGACCTTTAGAGTGTCAAGATTGTCCTTTTTCATTTGTCGTTCAATAAGACTAGAAGTTTCTGTTTTCTGTGCTTCAAGAGATATTTTACTCAATTGTGCTGTGTGGTCTGACAAGCCTGCGTGTATTACTGTGGCATTTATTTTGAATGCAGGTAGATTTGAGCATATACAGTCTATGGAGGAGGTAGAGTTGCAAGTGATTCTGGTTGGTGGTAGAGGCAATCTCAACATGTTATGGCTGGCTAGTATTTCTTCAAGTTTTTGTGAATCATTATTTTGCACTAAGCTGTTTACGTTTATATCACCCATGAAATTGTTGGATGGTTTTCAGCCTTAGTTTCATCAATGATTTTAGAAAGAATGTCTAAGGTTTCATCACTTTGGAGATCTATATATGCCAGTGATATAAAGGTGTTGCTTTCCGACCTCTATTCTGACCATTACCACCTCACACACGAGTTCCTTGCAATGATGTGATATCTCCAATGACTCTGTTTGTTTGCTGTAGTGAGTCTTTCACATATATGGCAACCACTCCTTTTCTGGTTTCTTTCCTGCAAAAGTGTGCTTTGAGGGAGTATTTTGGAAGTTTAGTGTTCTCTAGGAGTTCAGACTTCAGGCCGTGCTCACTCAAGATGATTATGTCAGGTTTAATATCTTGAAGTAGATGAGATATTCTATCTACTTTGTTCCTTACCTCTTGTACATTTTGATGTAGTATTAGCAGTTCCATTTTCAATAACTTCTTTTTTACCACGTTGGGGGTCAAGTTCTCTCCTTTCTGTGGCTGCCATTCAATAAAAAAAGAAGGAGAAGAGTTGTCAGTGGAGTTGTTAATTAGATAGTTAGTTTTAAACTGCTCAATGTTATTGTTATAAAATTCTTCTATTGTTTCTTTGGGCCCAAGTTTGGTTGCAGTGCAAGGTGGTCTTTTCTTCGAGGAGGGTGTCTCTTTATTTAGAGATAAAGGGTTATTTTCAGCAATTTTTGGTTTTGGGATTGCTGTGTCGATCTTAAGCATGTCCAATGTCTGGGAGCTATTACAAGGAACGGGGTGGTTTTTTATTTGGCTGGCAGCAAATTTTGCAGTTTGAAGTGAGATACTCATGTGGTTAATTTGTTCTTGTTGATTTTTCCTCTTAAGAAGTGAGCTTCTGCTAACAAATGTTTTTGGCCTGGATTTTGGATCCCTTGAAGTTGTCTGTGTTGGAATTATTGCAGTTTGAGTGCTCTGTTCGTGAAGAACAGGTCTTTGTGAAAAATTGGGCAGGGAGTTAAGCTGGTCATTAAGGCGCGTAATTGTGGTCTCTAACTAAGATGGGAGCGAGGACTCCATTCGTAAGGCCAGAACCAGTATGTGGCATGGACTTACCACTGCCAAGTTTTTACAAAATGGTGAGGAGACCCAACACTACACTTACTAAATCACTCAGGATCAGGATGGTGATTGCGTATATTACTTTACACAGCCACTTCAGAAAACATATGGCAAGGATTAGTATCTACAGAGAAGACACCAGTAGACGGCTTAGTGGTGAGGCTCTTAAATCTGCCGAAAACTTATTAACAATGCAACGATATTTTGACTAGTGTAAACCGCACCAAAGAGTCCGATGACAGCTACTTCATGTGAAGCTCCCCTCCTCACTTCTCGCCAGCAATATTGTCAGATGTAAATACATTGAAAATAATAACGATTTGTCTAAACATCTGTTGCAGTAAACAAACATCATAATTTTTTTATTTTAATCAAATGTACGTGATTTGGTTATGTATATTTAGTGGAAGAAATTTATGTTTATGTTCGTTATTGTTTTTAAATATTTGCTTTATATTTATTTATTAATATTTTGAATATGTTTTATAACAATTATTGATTTATAACAATTTATTTATTTTTCGGAATTGTATTAGTAATGGATCAACATCAAACTGATCAACCATCGCTAGAACGGCAACAACTTCTATTCAGTGTACTCTCTCGTAAAGGAAAACAGGACATTCATAAACAAAGCAAAATATAATTGGTAATGTATTTAAATTTTTTGAAAATTTGGCAGAGAATCCTGAAGAACGAAAAAACAACCTTTTAAAGTAATGAAATTAACAGCCAAGGCGTGCGGTGTACCTGAAAAAAACTGTCCAAAGAATTAAACAAACTCAAGAGTCAGTAGGCAGCGATGAAGAATATGAGTTTGACTCTAGGAAATGCTACAAACGAGAAAGTAGGAAAACGCAATTGGATGATTTTGACAAACAAGTTGTACAGAGGACAGTTTTTGAATGTTATGACAGAGGTGAGTTTCCCACAGCCAGAAAAATATTAACTGAATTAGAGCACAAAATAAATTATACCGGCCGGATCTGAAGATTCTATAATCAGAATATTAAAATCACTTGGTTTTAAATTTAGAAAGTCAAATGATGGCTGTAAATTCTTAATGGAGCGTCACAATATTGCTGCTCGTAGAGCAAATTTTCTGCGGAGAATGTGTTTATTAAGAACAAATGATACAAGGCCTATAATATATTTAGATGAAACCTGGATATCCCAAAACCATAAAAAAATTACATTTGGCAAGACTCTATGGATGAAATGAATGGAGGTTTAAAAATACCAACAAGAAAAGGTGGTCGGCTTATAATCGCACACGCAGGATCTGCTGCAGGAGGCTTCATTCCAGGAGCGAAGCTTGTATTTCGTGGGAGCTAACAATTCCAGCAGTGTGATTACCACACTGAGATGAATGGCACTTTGTTTAACCCTTACAGTGCCAACGTCCGAAAAATCGGACGTCTTGAATTTATCCATAAAGTGCCAACGTCCGAAAAATCGGACGTCCGTGTTTCCTTCCTAAAGTGCCAACGTCCGAAAAATCGGACGTCTGGTTTTCGGTATTTCTTAAATCTTATAATAGATCAAATGAACTAAACTCTATGTTCTCTGTAAAGTAGAAAGTCTACTTTACACAGAGAAACCAATTTCACGTTCGATATATCATTCGTTATATCGATTGTTTCAGTTTGAACTTTGTGTTTCTATTTTCTGCTGTTAGCAGACGAAACAGCTGAGTAGTAAGAAACCCACTGGTTGTTTTGTCTTTGTTATTGTTTTGTTTATGGTTTCATTTGTGGTTTTGGTTATAAAACGCATCAGGAGTATTCGTTCTTGATTTATTCATAATATTTAGTTATAATTTAGATTCATAAATACAATGAAACATGCTCGGTCACCGGTCAGTGAAGGTACGGTTCAGAGATTATTAGAGGAGGACTATTTGAGTGATGACTTTGTAAGTGATATTGATTTTGGTAGTGACAGCTATGCTTCTGTTAGTGATTTATTTAGTGACAATACCGATAGTGATCCGAATTATATACCAGTAGGCCTAGATGAGCCAGGACCATCAGGTTTACAAGCAGTAGGCCTAGTTCAGCCTTCTTCATCTGACAGTGAAACTGATTGTCCACCAAGGCGTAGACAATTTATTGTGTTTATTCAAATTTATTGTGTTTGTTTATCTCTACAATTACTATTTCAATTCATTACATTTTTACTGTATTTTTTGTATATAATAATGAGTATTTCAGTTGTACGGCAAAGAAATCATTGCTATATAGAAATCTGCGTAAAAGCGATAACGCGTAGGCTTTAGGTAAAAGTGCTATATCTTTTTCAGTTTTCAATGTAATTGAGTAATTTTTTTTTTATTTTGTAAAGAAATATGTGAAGAATGAAATATAGTGAGTGACTAATCAGTGAAGAATTTTTTTATTTCTGTTTTGTTTGGTGAAAGTCAGAAAATTTCACCAAAAATTTTTTCAGGTAAGAAATTTTTATTTTTTCTATTTTTTTTTTTTAGTAAAAAATAATATATTTCTGTGTAGTACACCTTCTTAGTAACAAAATAATAAAAAAATCAGGTAGTTTGGTCAAAAACTAAGGGAATGGCAATTTTTTCCCCAGATGACTGCAAAACCGGCAAAATAGGCCTGGCACTCTTTGTGTAGACCTTTGCAAATTAGCCTGGCACTTTAGGTATGGGAACATGAAAAATTGTCTGGCACTGTAAGGGTTAAGCAATGGTTTGTTGATCAGCTACTATGTAATCTTGAAGAGGGGTGTGTTATTTTTATGAATAGTTTTTTAATTAGCATAATACGTGTTGGTACATATACAGTACAGATTCTTTTGTGAATCCCTCTGGTCTGAGGAAGGTGAGCGTGGTTCACCGAAATCGATCACCATAATATTTGTGCATTTTGTGCTTGTATTGTAGTATATTTGTGCATTTTGTGCTTATATTGTAATAAATTTGTGTTGTGTGACGTTTATTTGTACTGTTATTTTTATGGACAATGCAAGTTACCATTCAATGCTCAAAGACGAGGTTCCAAAATCAAAATGGGAAAAAACCGATATTGTTCAGTGGTTAGTATTAAATAATATACCACACGATCCCACTTATACAAAATCTGAACTTCTATCTATACATGAAGTAAAGTCAGAAAAGAAATCTTTTTATCTTGATCATGTTGCCAATCAAATGGGCCACGAAGTGGTTCGCTTGCCCCCCTACCATTGCCAGTACAACCCAATAGAGTTGATATGGGCTCAAGTGAGGAGGGAAGTTGCCTTAAAAAACAACACCTTTAAACTGGCTGACATGGAGAAACTAGCAGAAGAAGCCTTAAATAATGTATCACCACACGCTGACTGGGCCAAATGTGTAAGACACACAAAAGACCTCCAAGAAGCTGACTTTCAGCAGCAGTGTTCCAGAGATGTCATTATCGAACCTATCGTCATAAACCTAAATGACACCAGTGATGTCGATGGCGACAATTTAAAAATGAAATATGCGAAGATGAATGATATAGCCTATAGTAGGCCTATATTTAAATGGAGCTTTTAATACAATTTAAATTAACGTTTCCTTTAATATATGATTGTATTTTGTTTATAATTAATAAAAATATGTTCAACAATGTTAATTATTAATTTCTTTCTGTGTCTTTTTTGGTGAGTTAAAAATATATTAGAATTAATTTTTATTTTCGCCAGAGTTGTGGACTGACAAGGTTCATAATTCTGGCCAGGGAAATTTAATTTCTTCAGTACTAAACTATGCCTATCAAACATTAGCTATAGTATGTGATTTAAACATCAGTTTCAACTTTCGTGATCGCCTAAGACTTATAAATAAATATCAGAAGCATTCCGCAGTGCTGACTAACAGCGATAACTAAGCATAAAGCCCCATACACACTGTCAGTTCTAACTGTTCAGTTCGATGTCAGTGCAAGCCACACGCGGCTGGTTCAGAACCTACAGTCGCCTCAACAGTGTGTCCTGTGTCTTCCCAGTATAGGCTACTAGATGGCTTCTAATGAAGAATTATTACTATTCTGTAGTGCAGTGGTATCTCTAGTGGCACAAAGAAAAAGGAAACGAACGGAAGCGTTCGTTTTTCTAACTGTCGTCCTGCTGAACTGAAGGGCCACGTTCAGTTCGGCCTGCCTACAATTCGAATTTTCAGTTAGAATTTTCAGTTTCAGTTAGCCTGCCGTCAGTTCTAACTGTACCTTAGAACTGACGAATTTTCATCAGTCCATCAGTTGGCTGATCTCAGGCCGAACTGAAAGGATTTTGCTTACACACGGTCAGTTTGAACTAACCGTGTGTATGAGGCTTAAGAACTGTTGTATGGAATGCATTTATAATGTAATTACAATAAAAAACAGCTATTTCACTCATTAAACATTTTTTATAGTACTTTCTACAAAAAATAAAATGTTTACATCAACATAAATCTGTAAAAAAACTTTCTGTATTAGTAAATATCTTAATTAATTTTACCATTTTAAGAGTTATTTAAATAGTTTCATACAATTGTTTTGTAAACAAAATACCAATAAAATTGACAGTTTTAAACATATGCATACTTGTCTTAGATGAAACATGTGGTTGGGTAGTTCTCAAAAACAATATGGCAACAACGCCTAAAATGTCATCGGACTACTTTGGTGCGGTTTATTATAGTTCTACATCACATCGAATTGATTTTATTTTTCAACTATCACACTTCCCTACCTTTTATTACTTAATTCATATTTGTTCCTGCTATATAAGATGATTTAGAAAGAGAAAAAACACAAAGGAAAATTAAACATTTTATACAGATTGATAAAAGAAAATTCTTACACTTATTTATTTTGCTTGTCACAATTAATTAATACAATAACTTCTAAATTAAACTCTACACAGATGTAATTCAATAATCCTGTACTTCATATTCATAGTTGTTTCTGCCATTAGTTTCACGCTCCATTTCATTGGGTGGAATGTCATGTTGAGATCTCTCCATCAGCTGCCTTTCGTGATCCTCTTCGGATTTCTCATATTTGACATTTCCTTCTTCGAAATCGTTTTCATCATAGTTGTTACTGTAGTCTGGATAGTCTAAAAATTAAAAACAAATATTCAATTTAAATTTTATTAAACTTACAGGTTTATTACTAGGGGTGTGGGATGCAGTTCATTTTTTCTATTCAATTTACACGTTCATAATTCATGGTTTTATTTAAGTTTTGGAAGCAGTAGAGTAACAATAGTACTCTACCTTGTGTTAGTAGTACCTTGTGTTACATTTACCATGATAGTTCAAAGAAAGATGATTTAAAACATAAATTTACAGATCATACAAATGTTAGCTTATTAATGGTATAAAATATTGAGCACAATTATTCACAATGTATTTTAAAATAGAAATGCAGAGTTTAATAAACTTATTTAACATCTGTAGCCTTTACTTAAAGCTACTATTTATTTTTGATATGTTGAACAACTTAAATGAGAGATGAAAATAAAACTTCTTCAATGATAAAAATGGTGTTTATTTTTCTTCTTATAACTTCAACAAATAATAATAATAACGAAAATAAAAGAGCATTCTTTTTTTTTATTAAAGGAACACAAATAAATTAAAAATCAAAAACAAATCAAATATCTTCAGACCAGAACCTTTTTTTATTGATTAATTCTTAATTCAAAAATTTAGAAAATTGAAAATATCTCAAAATTGAAAATTGAAATTGAAAATCAAAATTTAAAATCAAAATCAATATTGAAAATCAAAATTAAAATTGCCTCCGGGAGATCTGAAAAGAAATAAATAACCAGCTTTTAGTGACTTGAAACATTTTCCTTTTTTTTACAAAATTTTTAAACAGAAAACAAAGCACTCTCAGAACTGTCACTAGAAGAGTGACTACAAACAAGAACAAGTTTTAACCGCGCATGCTTGGTGGATCTTACCCTATCTACTAAAACCCTACTGAAAAAACCTAACTAGAGAAAACTTGTAAAAAAATTACTTACGTAGCTGTCCTGGAGGTTTTAACCCACAACGTGACCACAAACAAAGCGCGACATACGCACACTCACTCACTAGCGACAAGGAAAATTGCCGATCCGGAAAACAAGACTCCGAACGGTTAAAATCGCCGTGAAGAACAAACGTGGTCACTCGCCAAAAGATTACTTAAAACTGCCCGAACGCCCGCAAACCTTCCACCAACGGACTTACCCCCTCCTTACTCTAGAAGCTAAATCAACCAATAAGAACCCTCTAAACCAGGACAACCGAACAGGTAAGACTCACCAAACATGTAGACTTCAGAAAACATGTCGCATGAAATTGACAGGAAATTAACAACGTGAATATACTGGTTATTTAGCTAATTTAAATGGGAAAAAACTACTTTTTTATTTGAAAGGGGAAGATTCTGAATTTTTCTCAAAACTTGGAGTATTTATATTGAAAACTTTTGGTAAAAGAACCAAACACCTAAATCTCTCAGTTCTTACAATATTTAACATTTTCTAGACACAATTCACACTTTTGCACTAACTTTTTTATATCCTCATGTAGATTAGGCCTATAAAAGTACTGGTTTATTTTTCTAAAAGTATTAGCTATTCCAGGATGTCCACCATAGGTTGACGTGTGATAATACTCAAACACCATGTTTATTAATTCTTCGGGTAAATAAACCCTATCCTTACTTCGGTTGTTATATTTATACATTAACACACCATTTTTCAAAAAATATTTTTCATTGTTAGTTTTGTTTCTTATACTACATATAATTTGCATAATTTCCGGATCCTTATTCTGATATTCAGATAACTGTACACATGACATGGGAAAGTCAGTTATGTTAGTTATAAACAGTCTATTGGAGCTATCTTGTTTGACGATAACAGGTTCTACAGTGGGTGACACATCGCTACTCTCTTCCTTATCTACATCCATTGTTTGTACAACCGACTGATCATAACAATGAACTAAAATGTCTTCACTTGGAACTTCCTCTTCATTATTGCTAAATATTCTACTTAGATAGTCTGCTAATACATTATCTTTACCCTTAATTATTTCTACTTTAAATGGTAAACTCAGAATTATTTCACACCATCTTGCTAGTTTTCCTAATTTTCTACAATGTGTTAGAATCCAAGCTAAGGCACTATTGTCACACCTCAAAGTGAATGGCTTTACTTCCAAATAACTATAAAATTTCTGTATTGAGGCGGTTACAGCTAAGCATTCCTTATGGTAAATACTCATTACTTTTTCACTTTGATTTAGTTTTTTAGAATAAAAAGCTACTGGCTTAAGATCAGTTCCCTCATACTGTAATAAACATGCTCCAACTGCATTGTTACTGGCATCAGTGTGTAGAATGAACTCTTGCTCATAATTAGGTATTTTTAATACTGGTGGATTGCTAATTATTGTTTTTATTTTATCAAAACTTTCCTGACACTTGGAATTCCATTCAAATTTAACATTTTTCTTCCTTAATTCATTTAAAGGAGCTGCAAGTTCAGCATAATTTGGAATAAATTTAGCAAAATAACTGGACATTCCTATAAATCGACTTACAGCTTTGCTATTGGTAGGGGGTTTGGCACTTAAAATTGAACTGGTGCGCTCAGGATCTATTGTAACTTGATTATGGCTGATTAGATATCCTAAAAACTTTATTTCTTTAAATACAAATTTTACTTTTTCTGGGTTAACAGTGAGGTTCCATTTATTGAGTCTTTCAGTAACTTCTTTAATATGTTGTAAATGTTCATCTAATGTCTTGGAATAAATTATTAAATCGTCCACATAATTAATTACACACTTGAATTTCAGTCCCTCCAGTACTCTATTTAAATAACTGGATAACAAAGATGAGCCTAAATGAAGACCAAATGGAATGCGATTAAATTCAAAGCTTTCAAATGGTGTACTAAAACTTGTTATTCTCTTACTTTCTTCCGCTAATCTAATTTGGTGAAAACTGCTACATAAATCTAAGACTGTAAAATATTTTGCTCCTTCTAGGAAATGATGAATATCATGCAAGTCACCCAGCGGTGTGTTTACTTTCTCTATTTTCTTGTTTACTTCTGAATAATTAATAACTAGCCTATATTTGTCTTCACCCTTCGGTACTAAGAATGCAGGGCTATTGTATGGTGATTGACTAGGCCTAATAATATTTTGTTTGAGTAAGTCATCTAATATATTTTTCAAAACTTTCATCTTAGCAGGATTAACTGGATATGGTCTAATATTGACAGGAGTAGTATCATTCAACTTAATTGTATATTCATAATCTATTCCACTGCCTATTTTATTAGTGTAAACATTTGGATATTTTTCTATTAAATCAACTATTTCTTCCTTGACTTCACTGCAGCCAATATTTACTTGTTTACTAACATTGTTTACATTAATTCTTATGTTAGCTAAACTGTGAATGAATTCGATTTTTACATTAGGCTTGAAGTTAAAATAACACTGGTTACTTTTCAAGTCTACTACCAACTCACTTTGTTTAATAAATTGACTCCCAATTATCATAGCATAACTTAATTGTTTACTTACTTGGACAAGTATTTTCCAAGTAAATTCATTTATTTTTATTTTTAAATTACACTGCCCCAGTATCTTCATTTCACTTTGACTCGCTGTACGACACTTAATATCTGACCTATTCAACTGTAACTTAGGACAACATGCTTTTAATTTGTTAAACAAATCTTCACTAATTACATTAATTGAACTTCCAGTATCAATTAATGCTTCCTGTTTCACTTTGTTGTTTACTATAACTTCAATAGTTGGCAAAATGTTTAGACTGTGTTCCATATTATCAGTGTTATTGTTTACACTTGAGTGAGTCATCTTGTCGTCTGCTGTGTTGTTGTGTATGGGTTTGTTTTTGTTTACATTTTGCTGGATTTCTGGGAGGGGATCGACACGAGATCCGAATTTGGCCAACTCCCTCCCATAATCTAGTTTTTTGGCTTCTGTGTTGTAATCTCCTTCTGTGTAAAACTTGTTCAGGGTCTATTGTATTTTACTGGGTTGTATTGTTTATTGGGTGGTGTGAAAACTTTGTTGTACTGCTGTGTGTGCTTCTGTGTGTTCCTATTTTGATAGCAATCCCTCGCTATGTGTCCATATTTATTACATATAAAACATGTTTTTCGATCTTCTACATTGTTTACATTACGGCTAGCGCTATGCTTAGGTGGTAGGTATGCTCTTACCTCTCTACGTTGCACATCGTTGTAACATACATTTTGTACTTGAATACACATGCTATCTAGGTCTGCATAGCTGGTAGGATTTCCCACAAATACTAATTTAGCTCTAGTTTCTGGATTTAATCCTAATTTGACAATGTCTACTACTTCTTCTTCGGTGTATATAGTATTAAGTACCTCACTATAGATTTTCAATTCATTTATATATACTTCTAATGGTTCCCCAGACTTCTGTGGACGGTTTACCATTGTTTTCTTTAAGTTTTCTCTCAGCCCCATTGGAACGAATTGTTTTAGTATAATAAGATGAGTTTCACTTACAGTGTCCCTCTCTTCTTTACACTTTAATATTTTACTATACAAAGGACCGTTAGCATATCCCAAGATAATCTCTAAAATCTCACTATCTTTTAACTTTGTTTCATTTTTCAAAGCTAACATGTTTTTAATGAATTTGATCAACAAGCTAGCGTTTAACCCATCTGTTACCTCAAATCTATTTAGATAACGCTCTAGTGGATTAGGTAGGCGAGAATAATTCAACGTAACATTTCGTTGACAGTTGAAATTATCTGCCATTTCTGGAGATGCGACTCCGTTCAAGGGTGCGCTTATCGATTGGCTCATTAGAACCGGTTTCTGCATTCCCCTTACTAAGCTTTGTTCAAACTCGTCTTCAATTTCGCCGTTTCTAGTTATCTCCTGCTCTATGTTGTCCTTCTCTACTAAATCAATGTTAATTTTCCCTACCATTTCCTTCATGGAATTTAAATTTTCCTCGAGGGATGACACTTTAGCTAAAGCGGCTTCATTACTTACAAACAACCCTTTTAGACCCTTTAATCTTAATTCGTAATGAGCTAACTTAGCTTCAATACGGATTATATCACTTAAACATCTACTTTCCACCACACCCTCAATTCTTTCTTTCAGATTTTCCAAGTTTACTTTAATGAACTCATATTCCTCTCCACCTACTACATGGCCGGACAGGTAACCTATATTAGGCCTAACACCTAACTTGACAAGCTCTCTAAGTTTCTTTCTTAAATCACCCACTAGTATGCTGTCTTCTACTTCTATTCCTCTTAAACGTGCTTCATACATAAGTTCTTTCTTCAGTAGAAAGTCTACCTTGAGTGCCATCTTCTCAATTTATTTAATATTAAATTTTCTTTTAAAATCTGGTCTGAGATAATTGGTGATAAGCACACACTTCTATTTTTTTAAACGTCTCTCTCTTGTTCAGAAAGCAGAGTTGCGCACTTAATGTAGCCTTAACTTAAAGCTACTATTTATTTTTGATATGTTGAACAACTTAAATGAGAGATGAAAATAAAACTTCTTCAATAAAAAAAGGTTCTGGTCTGAAGATATTTGATTTGTTTTGATTTTTAATTTATTTGTGTTCCTTTATCTAAATAAAGAAAGCTCTTTTATTTTCGTTATTATTATTATTTGTTGAAGTTATAAGAAGAAAAATAAACACCATTTTTATCATTGAAGAAGTTTTATTTTCATCTCTCATTTAAGTTGTTCAACATATCAAAAATAAATAGTAGCTTTAAGTTAAGGCTACACATCAAGCATGTTTTTATAATGAACTAAAAACAAGAAAAATATAGGAAAAGCTGATGATAAAGGAATTGGATTGCACTGCTTTAATTTCATAAAATTTAAATACCAATAGTTGTACGGAGTGTGTAAGAGATTAACCGGTCAAAATTATCCAAGTTTAATTTGCTACAATTAAATAGCGTAGTTTTCATCTAAGTATAAAAATCCAGTATAACTCGCGAGGCTTACCGAGACATTTGGATAATTTTTATTATGTCAGGCATTTCAATTGACGCTTGATGGATACATACTTAATTTGAAAAAAAAAATCAAAGATAAAACAATCTAAGATACCAACAGATATATTTTATCTACTATTGAACTAGATATTGTATACTTACCATCCATTGGTTCTTGTTTGACTCGAACTTTTTCTTCGTAATCAGGATCTCTTTCTCTTTTCTCCCTCTCTCTGTCCCTTCGTTCTCTTTTACGATCACGATCTCTCGAATGACTTCGCCTCCTCTTGCGCTCTCGGTCACGATCTCTGTCGCGATCACGATCCCTAGGTCTCTTCTCAACCATCTCGTCAACTTCCTCAACCTCAGGATCTTTGATGCGCTCCCTGCTGCGTCTTCGCTTTCTATCACGAGATCGGCTGAAACAAGTAGCAGTAAATAACATTATGAGAGCTTTAAGATATATAGTCTAGCACAATTAATAATGTATATTCATAGAATTCTCATGGTTATAAACATATGACATGTTTATAAGTAAATTATGACATGAAAATTTGTTATAAGAGTTACTAGTGCAAATACTTAAGCATAAAAATATAACTTGTAAAATGTTAAGATTTAAAAGGCAATGAAATGAAAAGTAACTTAATTCTCACATTGCAACAAGAAACAACTGAATGGTGTCAAAATTTAGTTTATAAGGTGTTTTATATGTATCAATTACAATATTATAAACAATATAATTTACAATTAAGAATGCTAATAGAGCAAGCAATAGTTTTAGGCTTAAGAATATTGTAGTTTTATTTCTACACTGAATTTTTGTCTTGTAAAGTTTTTAAGTTTTCATTACTAATTTACTAGTCTTTTTAAACGTTTATTTATAAAGAGAATTCCAATTGAATTATTTAATCACAAGAGCCGAGCTAGTATTATAAAGTATATTTATAAAGAAATATAAATTTTTAGTATAAAATAAATATAAATTTATATATATATATATATATATGACAAACAAAAAAATATATCTATGCATATGACAGTAGGACATCCAACTTTAAAATTCATCTGTAGAATAAAATAATGTTTTGATAACATAAATGTTTTCGATGTTTAAACTTTTTTGGATCATTTTCTTGTCTTATTCTTGTCTCATCTATAGCCAGCTTATTTGAAAATATACTTCCAACGTATGTGTTTTTTCTCAAAAGAGTTTTAGCCTATGAGAAGGTACTGCGAAATGATTTCTAGATCTGGTTGAATAGTTATGAGTCTCCAACTAAAGGGAGGAGTTCAGGATTTGTTTTTGTTTGTAATATTGCTTGATATATATATATATATATATATAAGCACTAAAGACTGTCATTATATTTTAACCCTTTTACCGCCGGCGCCCATAGCGTTGGAACGTGCGAGAACCGCCAAGGTATTTTTTGAGAAAACGTGAGCTTTTACTAGAACTATTGTAGAATTTTTATTTTTAGAGGTATCAGAATGATTTTTTTTTTTTTGTTTTTCTTGTCATTATATGGGCTTGTTGGCAATGACTTAACATATCATATTTTGTTATTTCTATAATAATTTTTTTTTTCAAAAGAACGAGTTCAAAATTACAAAAAAAAAATTCCACTTTGAACCTATATAAGTGGTTGACAAAAAAATCTTAGATACATTTGTGTTTGTTTATCTGATTCTACATATATTTGTTAGTCTAAGGTGAAAAATTCATGGACTCACCATAATTAGAAGGGTGTCTGGTATCAATTGTATAAGTATAAGTATCAGCTGGTATAAGTATCAGCTGTCTGGTAAGCCACTAAAGTTTTTTTCCCAAAGACTATCGAAAAAATATTGCGAGTTATACAATGGACTATAATTATGTTTAATATTGTCTTCTAATGTCATTAACAAAAATTTTGGTGGTTTTATTTCTATAATAATTTTTTTTTTTCAAAAAAACCAGTTCAAAATTACAAAAAAATTCCACTTTGAACCTATATAAGTGGTTGACAAAAAATCTTAGATACATTTGTGTTTGTTTATCTGATTCTACATATATTTTTTATTCTAAGGTGAAAAATTCAAGTATCAGCTGAATTTTGAAAATTGAAAAAAAAAAAGTATAAGTATCAGCTGGTATAAGTATCAGCTGTCTGGTAAACCACTAAAGTTTTTTTCCTAAAGACTATCGAAAAAATATTGCGAGTTATACAATGGACTATAATTATGTTTAATATTGTCTTCTAATGTCATTAACAAAAATTTTGGTGGTTTTAGTTCATTATCAAGCAATTAAAACGTAAAATACTACGCGTCCGTACAGTACGGACGTCGGCGGTTGTCGCTAGAAATGCCGACGTCCGTACTGTACGGACGTCGGCGGTAAAAGGGTTAAACTGTTCCCTGACTGTATCTTGACAGCCCAGATTGAGTACAATACGAATTGCACGTTTCATGTTTAATAACCTTTTCATATTTTTATTGTGATGTTGCTACGTAAATAGAAATCCCTGAAGTCTAAATTGAATGGATATGTATGTAATGGACTACTTTTAGAGTGCCTAGATTACAAACTTTTGATAGCTTATAAAGAACAAAAATACCCATAGCTGTGCTTGTGTGGGAGATGGGTAAATACCACCATACATGTTTAGGAGGATAGGTGAGAATACCACCATACATGTCTGGGAGGGCGGATGGATGGACCACTGTACGACGTGCATGTGATTATGGGTGGGGATATACCACTCTACATCCATACACTTAAACGTTCGGTGGTATTGCTCATTCAGCCACCCTCAACACATACAGTGTAATATGACCCACCCACCCTCTTACCTTACACATATGGTGGTAATGACCCACCCATTCACCCTCACACATTCAGTTGTATTGTCTATATGGCTCACTGTTTAACAAAGCAATGTTAAACTATTGCTATTACACACAGTCAATGTGTTAGTTTTACATCATGTTAGTACTTTCTAGCCATGTCATTAGTTATCATTTCTTTTATATAATTTCGTTATTGTAAAACACAGTAAAAGTATGTACAAATATGCCCTGCTATAGCCTGTCTTGACAAGCCACTATCATGATTAGCACTTAACATACAATTTTACTAATTATATTACACTAAGTACACCAAAAATAAAATAGTTAGAAAAAGGATTATTTATAAGAAATATCCAAGTCTATACCGAAATAAAAAGCCTTTAGCAGTCAAATACCTACAGAGAGAACCCACTTGATTAACTTTGTCGAACATACATAATTTTACTAAGCTGTTTGTTTGTTTTACTAGCTGTCAAAATTTTCTATAAACAAAATATTTTAGGGATGATACTTACCTACGAGACCTTCTCTTCTTTTCACGGTCTCTGTCTCTACTTCTCGAACGTCGACGAGGTTCTCTTTCTCTCTCACGATCTCGATCCCTGTCCCGGTCTCGCCCTCGGTCACCAGCAGCCTCCCTCTCCCTTTCCAGCCGATAGCGTTCTCTTTCTCGCTCATTGTCTTCTCGTCCTGAATGCTTCAAATTTACTTCTGGTCCTCCACGCCTTGTACCTCCTAAGCCCCCACCTGTAAAACAACATAAGTTTGATTAGATATAAAAGAAGAGTCAACACCTTTGAAACTATCATCATTTTATTCACGTAAAATTATAAATATGCAGGTTTCAGTATTTATGCTTGATTAGGCCTAGTTAATAAGTTGTTACATAACAAGATATTACCAATGATGCAATCTACAATATAAATTATATCAATAATAGCAAAGTAGAGAATAAACAGCACTCCCTATTATAAACTTGTTTCACTTGTAAAAACAATATTTTAAAGAGGAAAATAACTTTCATTAAAAATAAAGTACAAATTCGAAACAGTGTCCTTTCAGGTTTTTTTTATTCACTGACATAACAAATATTATGGATTCGAAAAGGTGAGTTGAATAATTTGAATGTAGTTCTGTAATATTGCAGGTACATTTTTCCTCTGAACTATAATGTAGGCTATGCATTAATAATAAATGAGAATAGTCAACAACCATACATCAAATAATACAAATAAACATCAAAAATTTTTCTACAAATTTAATTTAACAATTTTACAGTAATTCATTTTACTTGGGAAAAGCCTTTGGGCATACTGCTTGTGCAGTAGGCTAAGTAGCAAGTATTATATTGACCCTTTCCATCCCAGCATCCAGTTCTGCAGACGTTCATAATATGTTCCAAAACGCCCAGCGTTCTGTTTACCAAATGTCCGAAAAATGTTTCTAACATCCCAAAGTTAACCGGACATTTAGAAAATAATTTTTTATAGATTTATAGTTTATAGATTATATATAATTAACTCTAAATATATATAATGATAACGTTCAGAATAACAGATTCTATTATAAACATTGATTTGTTTCGATAGAATGCTTTATTATAGTACAACAACTTGTATTATTTTGTTACCTTTGTTTTGCATTAAGGTTATGTTGTTGTTATGCATAGGTTTAAAAACTCAAACTGCATAAAAAAACCACAACTTTTTTAGTTTTAAACATAGCATTGTGAAATATGAATTTATTTGGAGATAACTAAACTGTGTTTTAAATAGTAATATTAGTTCTGGTAAATGAATTCTTTTAGTCCCGTTCACAAGGCATCAAACTCAAATATTTTCAAAATTTTTTTGAAAGTACATATAAATAAAAAAGAAAGTGTACAATTTGTTAAGTCCTTTTTATATTACAGATAGTATCTTTGGGAAACTAATGAAACTCAAAATAATAAATTTCCTTCATAAATAAAATTTTTATTTTTTTTTTTTTAGTAAAATACAACAAAATCGAGTAAAAGAGCCTGGGCTTTTTGGGTATGTCAAATATGAAAATACCTGGGCTTTATAGAACAACTTTTTTTTTAAATGTCTGGGATGAAAAAAGTTAAAAAGGACCAAAGTTAATTTTTTCTATTTCAAATCATTCAATAATTAACACCAATATCGTTGCAACTCGGAGGAAAAAACAGTATTTTTAGATGTATAAATTTTTTTTCCAAAGAAACTAATAACATTAGATTAGATTTTATTTTTTATTACAGTAGAAGAGCCCTGATAACTTGAGCTCTTTATTCCATGGTTCTGGGTAAACTTATGTAAAAGAACAGTATAAGATAGTGTTTTACGTTTATTGTTTGGCAAGTATAGTTTTAATAGTTAGCAAGTATAGTTTTAATTACAGTAGTTAAGTACGGTTATGACTAATTTCAGACAGTCTTAGCAATTAGGCACTGAGAGTAATAGATTTTCAAATTACTAACAAAATAATTGCCACTGAAGTAGCACTTCACTTGAAGGCCAACCTTGGTATTACATTCTACGTGATAAATTTACTATATATTCATCATGGAACAGGCGGCAACATGATAAGCTATAAATAAATCAATAACGCTGTTTTATTCACACTGTCACGTGCTGGTTACATCCAATTGTTTTTGTTGAAACTTAGTTGTTTATTATTAAATATGTTGTTTTATATCCTTCATACTATAAGTTTTTATTCATAAGATGTTTTGTTTGAATTTGTTGATAAAATTAATTTATTTATGGCTATCCAACAATACTGCTAACATTCATTGTATTAGTATATGGTATTCTTTTTTTCTTGTACTTAACTATGAAGACTTGTTTTGCACCTATATAAATTCTTTTCTGTGTCAGTGTATTCTAAGTTTATTTTAATCTACGACAGCTTCCCAAAAACCTTGAACTATCTAAGCTCTCCTGCACCTGTCTATATTTTAACCTAAGAAGTGACCAGAAAAAATAACAAACAATTTCTCAAAAATTATTGCTGATTGAATTGAAGTACTCCACTCTTTTTTAACACAAATACCAATTTGTTCAAAAACTGAACTGTAAAATATTTTCTTTTCTTTACATCATTTATGTTTAAGTTCTTAGCTAATTTTGATGAGGCAGATTTATTATAATGCAGATTCTTTAATATTAATGTTTTAGTACTCTGTATCTAAGAGTCTGAGTTTCTTCCAAGTGATATATTCTCATTTCAAGAAACAAAGATAGATTGATGTTGTCTGTTTGTTCCAAGTCCAAAAAATTAATGGGAAAAAAAATATGATAAATGAAAAACATCTGCAATTCCATCATCCGACAGGAAACTAGGGAGCTGCGAGATAAACTGATAACTTGATTGATAAATTACAGAATATCTATTGAATTGCAATAAGATGTACAATAATTGCGATGATTTGGAATCAACGAAAAAAAGAGTCAGAGCAACATTTTTACTATAATTGGAGTGATGACGCACCAGAATGTCTCTCACTTCCAGATCAATTGTTTCAGTATAGCACTGTACAGTCTGAAAATGAAACTGGTGTGTACAAAAAATATTTATTCAAATTGTTATGTTTGAAAACAACCATATACACAAAACATTGCAAAATTGTTATGCAATATAAAAATTGTCATCTGAAACACTCAAATGATGAGGCTTTTGAAAATATCGTGTGGATTAGCAACCAAACAAATAATTTTATTGGGAAAGAAACATCAAAATAAAATATCAGAGATGCACTGTTGATATTTATTGATCAAAATATGGGTGATACAAGAATTGGGTGTAATAACTCTTGGAATCTTGGAGATTTGACTTTTCTGCATTAGGAAAGCCTAATGAGTCAAGAAGTAGAAATTTTAATGACTAACGGATCTACTAAACTAAAGGTAAACACATTTTCAAGATGAATATAAAAGATAACAATACATTAAAATTTCGATTAAGTTTTTTTTACTTTTTCTTGTTTTTAGGACGTACTAAAAAATTAGTATTATTTTATTTTAAAGTAAAGTAATACTTATTTTTCACCTAATTTTGGATTTTCCAAAATATTTTACTTCATAAATGTCTAACTGTCTCAAAATTACCATCCTTAGAAATGTCAAACATTTTAACAATGTAGGACCAACACATGTTTCATGTGGATTTATATCAATTACAATAAATTTATAATCCATGAAATATCAAATAAAACTCTAAAACCATGAATGCATCAGCAGAAATATTACTTTTAACTTTGTTTATATTGATAACTAAATCAAATATTTTATTTATCATTATTACAATTTTTTTAACAAGTTAGTGTTTACATAGGAGAAATTGTTTAGTGTTTAGAAATGTTCTCCTACGTAAACACTAAACATAGGAGAACATTTGTATATACCTATGTTTAGCAGTTCTTAAAATAACTGGACTGTTAGTTTTTCATTTTATTGCCTATATACCCTTGTTAAGTACGTATATCATTAACAATTATTGTTATTTTGTATTTTTTTTTTTTTTTTTTTTTTTTTTTTTTTGTGGTAGCTGCCATAGTTGAGAGATCACAAATTCAGGACTGTTCAGTTACCAGATTTGTTGTTCGTTTAGAACTGCCCAGGGGTACGTACAGCTTTAAAAATTTGCTATGAACTGAATAACATTACACCTCCTTCATTAGTCGCACTATCATGGTAACTTCACTACCTTGGCCCCCTGTGCTGTGAAATATAGTTTCTCCAGTTATAAGACGTCAGGAGGCACTAATTAAAGAATTTAATATGATCTTGAATACCTCGCACTTCCCCATTAAACAGGATCTCCGTCAGAACAGTTGCTTAAAAACTCAAAACCCACCTCTACGTACTGCTTTCCAGCCCAATACTAGCTGGGCAATACTAGCTAATTTCTTGCCCAATACTAGCTGGGCAATAGTAGCATGGAATAGTTTTGATGGATGAAATAAGTTCCTTATTAACAATCCGTCAATATCTGTAGGAGGGATGAACCTCTATTGTAGAGAATGAATCAGTTCTGAACTGGCGTCGCCATATGTAACTACTCTTAAGTATAAATGCGGATTGACACTAGATCAGTATCCAAATAATGGATAACATAGTTGTGAGTGCCTACTGTGCTCTTTTACAAAGAAATTAGTGAGGCTGGTCTTATATGGCTCAATGGATTGGATTTAGCTTAGTGACAAGAGATTACTTTTATATTTAATTCTTATTGCTATATAACATGACTTTTGGATCTTCACCCAAATATATATATCACAGCTTTTTTGAAAATTAATAAATGGTTGCTGACAACAAACTATACCACGTACTATCTGTAATAGAGCATTTGCCACATATGAACAAATTAACAAATGTAACATGGACTATTTTGGATTTATAATTAAGAACACCTTTTTGGACCTATTAATAAAACGTTATATTAGCTTGCACACTTTAAATGCAACTTTAGTCTTTATAAATATAAATTAAAATTGGAACTAGAATTACAACAGTTTTCTAAGCATCTCTTTTTCTCATTACTTGATAGATACTCATCATACTGGTTAAACTCACCAAGTCGTCTTGGCATCCAACCCTTGACAGTGCGACCTCGCTCCACATCTACCAACACTCGGCGCCCATCAATCTTCTTCCCATCAGCATGTTTGTACGCAGCTGAAAAAGACACAAAACATCCATAAATATTGG
>JAQJVL010004987.1:0-39274 GCA_035578905.1 Stictocephala bisonia
AACTACTTACGTCACTTCCTTTGAACCGTATTTTAAATATTTGCGAGTTCTTATGAGACAGTTTAATTCTAAATCAAAATCATGTCTATATAAAATGAAAAAGTTCATCATACGCAACTTGTTACACTTTTATATAAAACAGGGGACACCCCTGCTTCGCATGCCAACCACGGCTCTCGCTGCGCTCGATAAACCCCGGCCTTCGGCCTCGGCATGTGCCTTTTGACTAAAAATAACACTATAATAACTGTATGATCACAATATGAAAAGTATTTACTATAAATACCCAATGCTATTACTTAGCCTATTTCGAACGTGTTCATTTCATTTGTTTTTGTTTAACAGATGAAGATTAAACTTTTGATGCATCAATAATATAATGTCAAACATACAAAATACAAATTTTTTATTTATTTATGTGTTTATTTATTAATTTACTAAAATCAACCCGATGTCATTCTTGTGGAAAAAAATGAACCTTTGAGGGCTTTTTGTACCCCTTAGTAATGGGATTTCGAAAAATCCTTTCTTAGTGGGTCCCTTCGATACTAAAGCTAACTTCCTTTAAAATTTCGTGTAAATCCGTTCGGTGGTTTTTGAGATTTCGTGATAAGTGTTTGAGTTAGTCAGTCTGTGGTATTTGGCTTCTATATAGATAGATGAATAAGTTTAACGATGTAAATGGATGGTGATTTTTACAGTTCAGGATAGTTAATGCCAGACCAGGAGCCAGGAAGCTGTCAGGTTATTGGAATGAGAACGTACGTGTCGTAACAAGGGTGGGAGGATTCGGGGGTCCTTAGGCACGTCATCCCCTCAATGGTGCTCTTCACCCCTACGTTTATACTGACATAATTAGTGCTGAAAACTCCAAAATCTCCATGCTATGTCAATAGAATATTGACAAACAGAATAAACATCCCAAATTAACAATTCAATACTACAATCGTTCTAAGGGATAAGTTAAAAAGGGATATGTGAAATTAGAATCGATAATAGTGGGTGTTTCTTTTAAAACGCAACCCTATTTACAAATAAAGAAAATGAAAGTTTAAGTTAATTACAAGTTCATAGATTGGTTGCCCTGGTTATTCTACTTCCTTGGCTATCAACAGATTTACATTGTTGCATTGATGTTCACTTTACTGGGTTTCATGTAACTTCATTAAGTTGAGGTTAAAAACATGGTGTTTAGCTAAGACCAGACAGTGTTTATTATGGAGGATTATTTTAAAACAAAATCGTTTAAAAAAAAAGTTAATACAATCATGTGAGCAGTATTAAGAAATGTTAATAATAATAAAATTTTTCATAGATATATGTTTTGTTTGTTATTTTAATTTAAAATCATTGGTTGGGTTTTTAAAGAAACACCCTGTATATTCTAAATTTAAAACAATTAACTATTTATTGTTCATTGAGATCCAACGGTGAGATATGTGTCTGGTTTACAATAAAATGTTGACTACGTCATTGAACAAACCAGCAAAACTGATTAAATGGTTTTGAGTGCATTCCTTTAACCCAACAAGACATATTTCGTAACCTACGAATTCGAAACACTCCCTAAAGAAATATTAAAATCACCACACACGTCCAAAATATACAGAAAAGTCCCACCTAAAAGAAAATCATGAAAAGACTTTCTACTATATGAATAACTAAATCTTCTCAAATGAATACGAACAAAAACTTCTTAAAATATGCTAAATCAACTAAATTATTGCTTCGATTAACATAAAAATCGAAAGAAACAAAAATCTCAATCATCACAAAGAAATCCTTCAAATGACACAGACTTTCAAAAGACAAATATTGACAAAGTCTTAAAGTATAACAATTTTGACAACGGCTCGCTGAAAAACTTAAAAGAAAACACAGCGAATTTTACTATAATTTTTACAACTTCATTATAAATTAGCTAACATTTAAGCTCAAAATTCATTGCCCAAAATTATAAAGAAGCGACTTCATGCATTTGTTTAAGTCGATTTCCATTACAAGCTAAATTGATTGTTCACACATAAGAAATAGAATCCCACCAGACTATAAAACACGCTACATACAAATCCCCTTTGACGGTCTGTGACTGTCATTTTTCCACAGTTTCATTTAATATGACTATAAAACATGCCAACAACATTCCCCATCCGGGCTCAGTAATCCCCGTTCATCCGACAGGTTCCATATAAAAAAATCCCCGTGAAGGTTTGTGACGGTTATTCTATCACAGATTCATTTGATACCACTGGCAGTAATACACGCCACCACCCTTCCCACATACGGGCTCTGTAATCCCCGCTAACGTCACAGTTACCACATACACATCCCCCGTGACGGTCTGTGGTGCTCATTTTTCTACATATTCATTTGACACCATATTATTCATTAAGATAAATGGTAAAAATAAAATATTTTTGCCATTTCCTTACATAAATAATTGATATGTAAGTTTCTAATTATTCCATAAATTCCAGAATGTAGAAATGTACTTATTATTACTTTTTTAATTTGAAAATAAATATTATTTGTAGTCGCATGATAAACGCAAATATTTATTTTATTTAAATATTTTATTTCGTCATTTCCAAATCGTTAAATTAGTGCTTTTCTTGAACACAAAACAAACCACGTAATAATGGAAAAGTTGTTCATTTTTAAAGTTCAGTTAAAAATTGTTAGTTAAAATAATTATAACATAATTATAATAAGAATTATTTACAATAATACCTTTCTTATCACTTAAATCATTTTATCCTAGCTAAAAGTAGCTGTTCTTATGAGCTCAAAAACGGAAGTATATATATAATTTGATTTTTTTATATTTATGAACATACAATAACATAATCTTTTCATTATTACTATTATTATTATTCACAATATAGCTCAAAGAGTACGAATTCCATTTGAAATATCCCAATTCTTACATACAGTTCATAATGCGAATCAAGATTTTTTTAATACGAATAAACACATGGAAATATTGCCATAACAGTTCACCTATAACAACCTTTTACATTCACTATATAAGTTGTTTGTCTAAAATATATAGTTTCATGGAGGTTCAGTAATTATATATTTTTTAATTAAATTACGACAATATTGGCCAGTAAACTAACTAAAATCATAGCTTTTGTTAGACGAAAAAGTCGAGAGAGGCCGTTGAAAATTCCTTCAATGAAAAAGAGGCTGTAAGAGACATGTTGGAAAGACAATTAATTGTTAAAAGTAATAAACCTTTTTGTAAAAATATTATATTTGATTCTATCATGAAGATGCAAAATTATAAAATTTAACAAGATCTACAACTTATCCATCTACATTTTTATTTAAATTTTTATAGTGTCAGCTGTTGAATTAATTATTCTAAAGTTAAACATATTTATAACCCTATTTGTATTCTGTTTTCAACTGATGATCGACTTTTGAGACAGAAATCGATTTTGAACATTAAAAACACCAAAAAAAGATTGCTTAGTGTTGTTCTTTTTATTGTATATAAATATGTTAAGCAATCTAATAGCTACAAATGTCAAATAATAAACCTTATGTTAAATTGAAACAGTCAGGTCTGTAAGATCGTAAATAGTCCGTATAAATAAAAAAAAAAAAAAAAAAACAGCCAGGCACTCCATCTAAAATACAATTTATTGATTATGAAAAACCGTGACAAGCTTACTCTAGACTATAGAGCACTTAACTATGATGAAAATGTTGCTATTGCAAATCTAATTTAAACTTTGTTGCCTTCCTGACAAGCTGACACTTCCTACTAGAATAAAACTGAATATTGAAGAGAACTTTTTCAATTGTTTTCTAGTTTCCTTTACTTCATTATAACAAGTACTATTTATACGATTTATTATATAGATTTCATATATAAAAGCTTATCTTCCAATTAATTTAAGTGCATTTTATTAACATTCTGACCACCGTATATTGTGCGGTATGTGTTCTTTAGTTTACACAATTAGCTTCACTGTCAGAAAGTTGCCAGTTTCGTCATCTAATTTAAAACTATAAATAAATAGTTTTATTAGATCGTAAAATAGTACTTGTATAAAACTAATTCTGTTTAACACTGTAAAAAGTTCGTCAATGTTCTATTAACAATAATTATTCGTTTTCCTTGTTTTATAATGATATATACTAATTATTTTAACCGCTTTGTTAAATAGTTCAAAAAATGCCAAGGAAGTTTGGATTTCTCAGCAATCCAGTTAGTTCTTTGCCAATAATTGGAACGTTATCTCGTAAAATGTTTAGATATTGTTTTAATGCTTAATGTTATTTCATTAGTAAACTAATTTGGGTTAATATTATCAATTGGAGAGTAAGTGCATTCATTATACGTTCGGCTTTAACAATAGCAAACTCAAAATTTTAATATATTTTGAATGGAATTTATTTACTATTTAAAGAAAGGAATGTATGCAAAAACATTAATATCGATCTCATTCGTTTAAGTTGTTACAATGATAAAAAAGTGTTTAATTCAAAATACATATTTGTTTTATAAAAGCATTTAGTAATTTTAAATACCAAACTCCAATGGTATTTAAAAACTATATGCATTAAAACTAATGCACTCCAAATGGGGTATATTTTTTAAATCAAACAGCAAAGTATTTGCAAAAAGTCATTAACTCATAATGACCAGGCTTGCCAATATCTAAAATATATATTTTTTTTATTTTTAAGAATACTTATTATTGTTTTTGTCCATAAGATCACATGATTTACATTAAAAACAGAATTTGAAGTTTCATAAAATTACAAAAGTAACAACGATATTTTTCAATTCAATTCAGTCATGTCCTTTTTTTAGATTATAAGAAGCAACAGCATTTTTCTCAGAAAATATTCCTATTATTCATTTTCATTTTGTTTTGTAAGGGTATTTGGAAAATATTGTTTCTAGAATATTTAATTATGGTCCTTACTTGGTAGAATGGTGTTGTATTGTTTTGATAGGATAGATTTTCTGTTATATGAACGAAAGTATCGGCCCACCCACCCACCCATACATGTATGGAGGTATTGACCCACCCACCCACCCATACACGTACAGTACGTATACCACTGTACGTGTTATAGATACTTTGCATATAATGGACTACTTTTAAATATGATATCTCTAATTACAAGAGAACCTGAGAATGTGAAGGAATCCATTCGTAAATAAAAGTTCTAATTTGATCATTTAAATTTTGATAAAGTTTTTTGCATTTTATCGGTTCTTTTGAATCTATATTTTTCACATAACAAATCACTCTGATTGATGGTTTAGAATCACAAAACAAGACAATATTTTTATATTCGTGAACTATTTATATTTAGAGTTAATTTAATTGCAGATAGTTCACCATTACATGCAGTTTTAAATGAATTAAGTGTTTGATAATATGTAAATAGTTAAAAAAAAAAATACCAGCACATACCGAAAATTGTTGAGTTAGTTTTGATCCATCTGTATAAATATGAGTAAAAGATGTTCTGGATAATTTTAATCTACTATCTCAATAAAAAGTTGTTGTAGTATTTCTTGGTTTAGTTGAAATTTCTTAGTAGTTTTTTTAAGCCTAAGTTAAATTGTACGTTGAAAAGTGTAATTATATGTATAAATTATATATATACATAAGTATCAATGGTGTATATAGGTTTAACAAACTTATTAGAACATTTATATCTTGTTCTGACAAATAAATTTTATTTATATTTTATCAATAATTTTTATACACTATCGTTCATTCCAGTTATATGTTTATACTTCTATAATATAATTTATAATCCCTTTTCCTTTTAACTATGTCCTGTATTTGTATTCACTAAATGCTTAGGTTTCTACGATCAAACGTTCAGATACAAATCAGGACGTGAGAAATATGAACTTTACCACGTTTTTATCGAAACACGAAATCTCACTGACTGGCCTAACAAGAATCTTAAAAGCCATTACCTGTTTCTTACCACACAATATGTTACCTCATTGATGTTTCGTTTCCATTAGCTGTCAATCAACAAAATACATCGTATTTCCGAGGTTTTGTTAAAGAAGGAAATTAGTTTTCGATTATATATTTGGTTTAAAAAAGCTTCATTAATACCATTACGGGGATATACCCGGGTTTAAATTCAATTAAAAGTTATCAAAGCAGGCTATACCGAATGGCCTTTACATTGCGTTGCACTTTTGCATCTTTTTCGTTAGTTCACTACCAAAACCATACCTTATGTTAACCTAACATAACATAACTAAACCTAACCTAACCATGACATGATACTAGGTTACATGATACCAGGTTAACATAACATAACTAAACCTAGCATAACTTAACATAACCTAAACGTAACTTAGGTTAACATAACATAATATAACTAAACCTAGCATAACCTAACAAAACCTAACCATAACTTAGGTTAACATAACTAAACCTAGTATAACCTAACCTAACATAACATAACCAAACCTAACCTAACCTAACCATAACTTAGTTTAACTTAACATAACATAACTAAACCTAGCATAACCTAACCAAACCTAACATAACCTACAGAAATGTTCTACTTTCACAACAATGTTTGATTTTAAAAAATAACTGTATTTAAGTGTATAATTTTGTTTAGTTGCTATTTTTTTTAATTAATAGTTATAAAGTTGTTTTTGTTGTTGTTATTATTAATAATACTAATACTATACATACTAAATAACCTTTTAATTTAATCTTTCTAAGCTTAATTCATTAGTGTTAGTTAAACCAACCAACAATAACTGCTTCTGATGCCACTATTGCACAGTCAGCACAAAGATTAGCAGTCATCCTAGTTGCCATGACAATGTTTAGTTGGGATGACAGAATGGGAGAAGAGTAGTTCTCTATCTCACTTCCACCACTCAGTCCATCTCTCCCGCACCAGTGATTTCAGTAGGTAATATTCTAAACGTCCTATCTGTAATGGTGTATAAGAGGAGAAAATATATATTAGCTGAGAAGGTGGGTCAACTTCATAGCCTTCTTTATGTTGATAATTAAGTAAATTAATTAAGAAGTTACACAAAACAAGCTTGTTATGTAAGATAGTTTTAAAGTGTTTGGAATATATATGGATTATACATGGTAACTCATTTGTGAATGATTAAAGTTAAACTTACATTTACTAGCAGTGTGTAGCAGCAATATTTGCAGTATACTGTATATTAATGGTACTAGACACAATTAATGGTATTCTCTTGTGTGCATCTAATCGTTATAAATGGTTAACAAACGATTCAAAACATTAAAAACGGAAGAAACAATTAATTAAAAAATACTAATTTACATTTAATTATGATCTAATTGGAGTAGCTTGGGCTCCCAGCCCACCTGCATTCATTATCCTGTCATTAGAGACTGTTTTCGTCCTTACAAGTCACGTACAGCCCGTTCAACAAGGAAAAGCCTTCTGTGATATTATTATAAAATTAAAACATGTTTAAGACTTTATATAAACTATATATAATCCTAAAACTCAAATAATATAGTATAAAACTTAAAATATGCTGTTCTATTTCAAATCCACACTTTTTGTTTATTTTTACATTTTGTAAAAAAGTACAAAACAGTCTACCATGATTTAACGAGATTTTTTTATTCAAAACTACCAAGTACCACATACATAGTACTTCACATAACACTTGTAAGCAAAAATTACAATTTCAAAATTTTTTAAAACAATTTTTCGACCTCGTCCTGTACCCGTTGAGTTTCGCATCCCGGCCTCTCCTGGCCTCTCCAATCATAGCCCTTCCATTTCACAAAACCACTGTCAAACTCGCGCCATAGTTTAACTTCATAAAGGTAAATTACCTCTAAGAACAGTCATTATATTGTTACATTAATGAATTTTAATGACTGATCCTTAGAAAAGGGCCAATATCGAGGTCAACTTACAACAAACAAGGGGGGTTTTCAGCTTATCATTAAATTAGAAATTTTTATGGTGGAAATATTGATATTCGAATCTCTTATCTTTATGAATATATTACCATTTATGCTTCATTTTTATTTCTGTGGAAAGGAGGAGGCTGGGGTTAAGGTCATAAGACCACATTAGATGTGGGGTACAACATATTGTACAGGGTGTCTTAAAAGTCCCCTCCCCCTATTAACTTTCTTATAAAGTGATTTTCTTCGGATCATGTTTATATGACCAGCTAAGGTGTTTTTTATGTATGCAAATCTTTTACACCACCTGGCAAAAGGAGGTAGTTTGGGGGAAAGTCAACTATGTTTAATGAAAACCCTATCAAATTACCTTTCAAATCACATTATTTTAATGATAATATTAGATAATAAAGAAGAATGGTGCAAACTAGATGTCTCTAACGTTACTGTATCAAATTTGGTGGCAATTTAAAGGTGGAATTATTTCATAAAAAGTGAGGGGGTCACTTATGAGTACTTTTAGAACGGAAAAAATTGCCAAAATGCTGAAATATAATCTCAATTTTACTCAGATGAGATGCACAAAATGGCTGCCTGTAATTGTGTAGGTGAGTGGGTGGGTGGGTTCACATTTTTAAACTTGTATATTATAGCTAAAGGTTTTCTAAAGGTTCTAAGTTGAATTTGATCCCTTATTATGTACACCTGCAATAGATATTCTATCTAATAGCAATATTTGTGCCTGTAATTGTGTTAGTTAGTGAGGCCTGCAACCACAGCTGGTTTAAACTGCGTTACATTTACATGAGACTACACTAGTGCTCCACAATGGACTACAAAAACAGCTGATATTTTGAGACTCAAAATTTAACATTGGATAGTAAATCTATTTCTGTTTAAAATCAATGATTTTTCAGTCATAATACACGTTCAAGTGGGATCAGCTGATAACCACTAGCTGTTCGATGATTTGTCACTTGGCTATTAATTAATTACACAGTACTTTCTGAGGAATAATCGGCCTTAGTTTGTAACAATGACTACATTCACCCCATGTATACTCGACAGACACAGTCGAATTCCACTCGACAGACACAATCGAATTCCATAGTCATCCATAACCTGATGATCGGAGTTTTATTAATAAATAAATAAAGAGTGTATTAACAAATCCCACACTAATAATCACTCCACATCCGATTATAGCCCCATTTTTGCACTAATCTGCAATTTCATTTCATTTCAGTCCCACGCTAATGGTTTAGCTAGTACATTTATACTAAACAGTAGCTTATAATCACCGATAAATCCGTCTTAATTATTTTTGCACTACTCTCCATTGGCAGCATTTTCAGTATATATTTCGAAAATAAACGAATTGTTTAGCAAAAAAGGTCCTATTTGTATTTTTGCAAATTTAAATTTACTCTTCTTCCTAAAATATTCGTTTGGATCAAGAATTTTATTTTTTTTTAATTATTTCAGTACTTTGTAGTCTGTACCATTATGTTTTTGTAAAGAGTAATATTACATAATTCAGGTGTGTTAATAAGTAATTCATAATTATTAAATAATTATTAATTTAGTTCTTTATACTTTTACAGAGCATAGTTAAAATTTAACGACAGAACTAAGTTCTTGAAACTAACTATAATCGTTGTAAGTTTTACATTGTTTGTATGAGAGTGTTATGTTTAATTTATCACTTAATACATCATAAATGCAATTCACTCTAGTGTAACAATTGAAACAATGGCATTGTTATGAGGAAATCAATCGCATCGCTGATTATTTGATATTAATTTATATGCCTGCATAACTGTAAAGGTTTTTTATTCAAAATGATTGTAATTGACTGTTATGAATTCAAGATTCAAGATTAATTTATTGACACAATATGAACTGTTACAGTTTTCTATATAAGTCATAATACAAAAATAACATCATTAATCAAGAACATAAAATCATAGACAAATAACATCATACGTAAATTAATTCAAAGACAATTTTTCACTATAGTCTACACTTAAGCCGATCTTGAGACATTTATTTTATTACAATAAGAGCTGCTACAGTAAGAAAAGTATTTAAGGTAATTAAATAAAAATAAAACAGCCAACATCACCACTTAAGGCTGCATAAGAGCTTCATCGATAGGATAGAAAGCTCTCCCCACCAAATGGCTCCTCAACGGGTTTTCAGCAGAGATAAACTATTGATTGTTTTTATATTTTGAGGGATTAAAATATTTAGGGCCAAAATTAAAAAATGAATTTTTAAAAAGATCCAGATTGCACTTTTCAATGGTAAAATTGTTTTTACATCTAGTATTGTAGTTATGATTATGGATAGGGAATTTGAATTTATTTTCAAAAACATATATCACCACCTCATATATTAAAAGGCTGGGTAGTGTGAGGATGCCACCCAGCTGCCCACCAGAATAAGCGATAACTAACTGGTCGGTAGCGTAGTTGGTTCAATCCCAGCTTCATGTGCCAAAGGTTGTCAGTTCGATCCCTATCAGAGTCGTAACATATTTTGAAAGGTGTCACTGTTAACCACCGGATGTTCATTTGTCGTTGGGCCATTAATTAATGCCACTTTCTAAGAAATAGTTGGCCTTAGTTTGTAACAATGACTACATTCGCTCATCAACATCCACCACATTCATTCGAAGTTCATATTTGCCCACATTTTGACGATCGGCGTCTTACGAATAAATAAAAAATTAATACATTGGAATTGTGCCCAATGTTACAACACAACTACTTTAGTTAAAGCTATTTTCATTTGGATTAGTGGAGGTCATTTTGATAATAATGTATACATAATAAATGTTAATAAGTGATATTTTACAATTTTAGGTCATTGTTTTATATTATGAAATTGACTGCTTTCATTTGGTTTTTATAATAGTAATTTTTAATTAGTAAAATTAATATTTCAGCTAATAATTGTTTTCACATTAGTTTTTGGTATTACGTTAGTATTATTGGACATAATGAGCTGTTGCAAGTCTTATGATTATATTTGTAGTTATGATTGTGGATAGAGAATTTGAATTTATTTTTAAAAACATATACCACCACCTCATATAATAAAAGGCTGGGTTGTGTGAGGAATCCACTCGATGGAATGAGCTCCCTACAGCAGATCCAGACCCCAGACTTTCAATGTATATATATATATATATATATATATATATATATATATATTGGGACGTGTTATATGTAAGGGTAATGTAAAGCAAATATAGTCAGTAGAATCAGATGGAAACGACAATAGTCTTGTAGAAAATAGCGTCCGTTGCATATTTAGAACAGTCCTCAGTGCCAATACTCATTTGTAGCACCTGAGACTGCCTTTATTTATTTACCACTCTAGCCGGGTCGTCAGCTGCACTTGAGTGCCAGTAAGAAAGCTGTAAAACACCAACATCCACTCTATCTTAAAACACTCTTCTACTAAGTTGTTTCAGACAGTGACGGCGTAGTTAAAGCAATCTACTGTATAATTGAGTTTCAAGTTTAAATCAACATTTAATTCTTCGTACTATGACCATTTGGTATTTAAGGTAATATCTATAATAGACTTATATATAACCTTACAATGGTATTGACCCACCCACCCACCCATACACGTACAATGGTATTGAGGTCAAGCGGGTGTTTTAATATTGATATAAAAAGGAAATTGTCTTGTGTTTCATATTAAGAAAGTTTTTCAAATTAATTTGAAAAAATTAAGTCTTAAAAAGCTCATTAATATTAAGTTACATAATTGAAAACGTACATTAATAAAATATATATAATCTCAATTGCTACCAATAAAATGGTTACATATTTTAAGAACCAGATATTAAGGAATATGGATATGATTGTTAAATAATACAATTTAATAAAATATAATAAGAATAAATATGTAGAAAAAGTTCATATAAAGTTGACTTTGAAATTGTATAAGAAGATAAATAATTATTTATCAGATTTTTTATTCATTTTTAAGGATATATTCACTGAACCCTTAAAACTTATTTTTTATTTATTTTTTATAGAAAGTAATGTTTAAGGATTAGACACTTCAATCCTCATTAGTGGTGTGACTCCCAATTCAACCCTGCCAGGGACCTTCACTCATTTTACCCCTCTATCGGAATTATGATCCTGAAACCTTCACTCCGTTTACCCTTCTGACGGAATGATGATCCTGGAATCTTCATTCGGTTTACCCTACTGCCGGAACGATGATCCTGGAACCTTCACTCCGTTTTCTCTTCTGCCGGAATAATGACCTTCAACACTTTACTCATTTTACACACATATAAATGTGTGTAATTATATACACGGTTTTCCACCGTAGAAATAATTCACACGTCCCAACACAAGTTCCTGATTGAATGTAGAAAGTCCTTTAACACGTTTTAATTTTATTTTATGTTCTAAAAGTGTTTTATTAATCTTTACGTTAGAAAAGATTATTTTCTTTTATAGTGTTGGTACTAGTGTAACAATGCTTCTAACCCAGTTACTTGGGAACAAAGCGTTGTGGATATTATAGGCAATCTCTCGGTGTCCACTGTTCTCGGTGTCCATTCAATGGTTGTCATCGACGTGGACACTAATGAAGTTTAGGGTGTCCGTGCTAGGTGGTAGTCAGAGTTCGAATATTGTGTAGTGAAGAGAATTGAGTATCATGCTAGTCAGTTAACTGAAAATCAGAGCTAAACTACGTGGTTCTAATCTCACGTAAAGCTATTCGTCTCCCCTTAGTTATCTTGCTATTGGGCTTTTAATGAATGGTTCTTTCTAAGGAACAGTCGACCTTAGTAGTAACTATAATACACTCATTCATCTACACCTATCATACTCATTCTCACCCACCCCTGCGATCCGAATCTTAATAATGACTAAATAAATGCCAGTACAGAATAAATATAAAATATAAAAATTTAAAACTTACTTAACATTATATAACTTAAAGTGTATTGATGTACATAGTTTTAAAAAATAAATATGAAGTGTCATTCTGTGTCAAATATAAGAATATAGGTTCTCAATCTTGATTATATATTATTTTTTAGGATCGAAATAAGACTTCGTACATTCCTGTACGTAGCATATACATCTCTATGGAACAATAATTATTGAATATTGTAATTTAATATTTACAAATAACACGTTTAAGTTACTATTTACCACGTGGAAGTTAAAGGAGGTCTTAAAGTAAAACCAGAAATAGAGAGTAGCTATAAATAATAACAGTATCAAAGAGCGGAATTTTTGGCAGGACAGTTCTATTCAGTTATAAATATTCCAAACGGACCGGCGTGCACTCCTTCAGGAACACTTTATTACTCTATTCTTATGTGATCTTTTCCGTTAATTCAATACCACTACTTTTATGTTTTGGTTCCGTTAACTCACTAACTCTTGATAAATATTCAATTGCTCTAAAAACTAGTCCCAATTAATTTTTACGTCCATTGTGGTATTCCTTGTCCGCTAGGAATCCGATTACGCTGGCCTTATCTAATCAATTTCTAAGAACTTACACGGAGAACGCATTCAGCGGTATGTCAATCATTGGATTTACCAGTTTGTGATCAACTTTAGCAGCCACTTAACCTAACCTAACCTAATCTACCCTAGCCTAGCTTAACTTAACCTGACTTAACCTACCCGAACCTAACCTAACCTAATCTGACTGACCTAACTAACCTAACCGTAATTGCGATAAAAAAATTAGCAATAGTGAACTAACGGAAATGGTCCTTCTTGTGTACTAGTAAAATGGTAAAATGGTTTTAAATTTGAATAATTTTATGATTATAAATTTTATTTAGAACATAAATAAATACTTTATCCACTCTTAGTTTTTTATTTTTAAACAAAATGTAATCCCTAATTTAAGATTACACAATTTTGTTCAATCGATCTTTTAAACACAGGCAAAATTAATTGAGTATAAGAGACTATAGAATTATTTATTTATAACTTTGTGTTACTTATAATACTTCTTTGTGGTTTCGTAACCTGATAAGAAACGAAATAGTTTTTAAAATTAATATCTGGAATAATAACATGTCATATTAAGAATATACCATACATAAACTAGGTGAAGTGAATATCTAAAATATTGAAGGTAAAACCATTGTGAAGTGTAAAAAAATAAATAAAAATTAAAAAAAAAAACAGTAGAACACGATTATAAATAGCAAACAAGTTTCATTAATTTAAGGAAACAACTAGAATTTGTAAGAAGATACCTGGTAGACAACCAGCATGCTATTGTGTAAAGAAGCAGCCAGTTGTTATTTTCACAAACTAAAAAAGGAAACTCTATTTAGTTAGCTAGGAAAAACTAATAAGTTAAATATGACGGTTCCGCAAGTTATTTTAGGTAACTTGTAAAAAAGTTCTTAAATACTTCATTTAAAGTGGTTTAGTTAGTGTAACTAGCAAACAAACGCATTTAATTAATGAATATAATATGTTGTTCCAACTTAAATTTTTATAGTAACTTAAAATATTTTTATAGTGGTAATAATGCAGTCTGGTTTACTGACTTATTCGTAGAGGTTTTTACGTAATGAAGTTAAATATGACTCATAGCAAGCTTTTAAGATAAGAAATTTAGAAAAAGTTAAATTAAAAAATTGTGAACATAAAAATCAATATAACATGATTATCGATAGAAAATATGTTTCATTAATTTATTAGAATAATTCAAACTCGTAATGTGTCTGAACAACCAGAATTTAATTTTACAAAGAGGTCAAAGCTTTTCTTAGATAAAAATTAGTTGAACTTTCCAATTAAGTTATAAGTAATTTTACAGTACTAAGATGATAAGATGTCAAGTAATTAAATTGTAAGTCGTTTTACCTGACTTGTTAAAGGAAGTTCTTTAGTACTTAATTCTAAGAGACATATTTAATAACTTTAATTAATTAAATTAATAAGTCATTCATTACTTAAGAAAGTAATGAAAACACAATATTTTTATAACTTAAATTTTTAAAGTAACAACTATGCAGTCTGGTTTACTGACTTTTACATGGAGTGTTTTTACGTAATGAAGTTTCAATTTTGTGTACGATTTATAAAAAACTTTAAGAAATTAAATTTCAATTTGAAACATCACTTTCCAAGTAGTTAAAAATGAAGTTTTATCTGTGTTAAGAATTTTGAAGCGAATCTCTTGGAGTTCGAAGTTTGGTGTTTTGCTCACGTGAAGTTATTCAGTTCTAAGTTTCATAGAACGTGTGAAAGGAAGTTGATGAGTAGGAAGTTATGTGTTGATTTAGGACAAATCACGAAAAGTTCTTAATTAATGAAGTTCTTTTTGGTATTATAAAACGTAAACGAAAGTTTTTCAATCATTGTCAAGTTACTTTAGATAGGAGAAATCTGGTTTTTTAATTCGTCACTACATATCCTGACTTTTATAGTATTGAAATGTAAAGATATGCAATTTTTGGCAATATTTCCAGCAGTGAATCAACAAACCTGTCATTATATTTTTATAGATTCGTTTGTAATTTATATTGACAATATCACTTATTAAATAATCTATATGACCTGAAAGTTATTTTGGAAAAAAGAGATCATATTAATTTTATAATAAAGACACTAACACAAAATTATAATCAAAATATTGTTTCAGTAATTAAAACTAGATATACCTGGCTCCCACCCGCACACCCATACACGTACAGTGGTAATGACCCACCCATACACGTACAGTGGTATTGATCGACCCACCCACACATACACGAGTAGTGTAAAACGCGGGTTCTGGGAGACCTTTTGACCTCTGTTATCAGTGTTATCACCACGTGTTGACCCCAGAGGTCAACTTTACTATTGTTTACAACTGATAATCAGCAAGGTCGTTGACCTTTCATTGATAATCACCACGTGGTGACCTTGAAGGTCAAGTTTACTACGAGCACGTGGACCCCCCGCGACGTTGTCGTAGGTCAGTGTTGTTTTGGTGTGACGTCATGCCGTTTTCGCGCTCTTTTTTCTGTCAGTAGTACACACATACTATTGTTTACTACAAGCACGTGGACCCCCCGCGATGACGTTGTCCTAGGTCAGTGTTGTTTTGGTGTGACGTCACGCCGTATTTATTAAAATTAATTGTATTTATTTGAATTGCTGGCAAAAAGTGTCGAATACCGGAGCCGGGATCGATCCTAGAACCTTCCGTTTGTGAAACGGAGTCGATACCACCGCAGCACAGTGACACACCCGAGAGGGTAACGTAAGTAGCGGCAGAAGAACGTGTGTGACAGCTCGCTTCGCTCGAGCCACGTTATACTATATAAAATGAATTAATTTGTTCAGATGCAAAAAAAAAAAACCGTTTTTCGACGAGCCACGTTATACTATATGAAATGTATTTTTAATTCGTATTTAATATAGTATTAATTTGTTCAGATGTGAAAAAAAAAGTCTGTTGGTTTGTCGTCTGCTCCTCAGCTGATGTGATGCCATATGAAAGATGCAAAAAAAATTTCTGTTTTTCTTTATACTATATAAAATGTGCCAACTGTTTTTTCGCAGTGTTACCAACTCGCACGATTAATTGCAAAAAAAATATCTCAGTGCTGCCAACTCACACGATTTATTACATTATACTATAATAAATACATATACGATTATTAAATTATACTATATTAAATACAAACACGTTTTTCGGTGTTACAGTAATATTAATTTAAATTCGTTATCCTTTTACGTTAAAACTATAATAAATACAATTTTTCCACAATAATTCGTATTTAATATAGTATTAATGACCATTCCAACCGAAAAAAAATCAGTTTCTCTTTATACTATATAAAATGTACGAATTGTTTTTTCGCAGTGTTACCAACTCGCACGATTAATTGGAAAAAAAAATATATGTCAGTGCTACCAACTCACACGATTTATTACATTATACTATAATAAATACATATACGATTATTAAATTATACTATATTAAATACAAACGCGTTTTTTCGGTGTTACAGTAATATTGATTTAAATTCGTTATCCTTTTACGTTAAAACTATAATAAATACATATACGATTATTAAATTATACTATATTAAATACAAACGCGTTAATACATACGTTAAAACTGGTCGTTAAGTATTAGGAGAACAGAACTTGGTAAGAACTCTGAACTCGACCATTGGCGCAATAATTTGTATTTAATATAGTATTAATTTGTTCTGACCATTTAAACCAGATGTAAAAAAAAAATCTGTTGGTTTGTCGTCTGCTAGTACCAGCTGATGTGATTCGCTTCGCTTACGCCGAGCCAGATGCATTAGTACTATATAAAATGTATTTTTCTAATAATTCGTATTTAATATAGTATTAGTTTGTTCAAACAAAATCGGTTTTTCTTTATATTATATAAAATGTACCAACTGTTTTTTCACAGTGTTGCTAACTCACACGATTATTTGCATTATACTATATAAAATACATATATATATGATTTTTTTCTCTTTTTTAATAAATACAAATGCGTTTTTCGGTGTTACAGTAATATTATTTTACCTTGTTTTCCTTCACATATAATGTATATAGCCAACTTATGCTTTCATTCGTAGTATACTATAATAAATCTGTGTACTATAAAAAGTGCATCGATATTTATTCTTTGTCACGTTATAATATAATAATTGTTATGACGATAAATTTAAACAGATTAAAAAAGGATTCTGGTTTTTCTGTGTACATATTTTATTTCAATATTATACTTATATACTATATGAAGTACATTGTTCATAATAAATCACTATTTTCGTTGTACTATAATAAATGCAATTAATTTTTATATATAAATCAGTTAGAATATCTTTGAAACAGCTAACACATTTATATTTATTTGTATTACAATAATAAATGTATATTTGTTAATATGTATTAATTTAAGTTAAATTTTTATGTTTTAATACATTTGAGTATTAGGAGAGCAAAGACTGGTAGGAGTTATCAATGTTACAGTTGCCGCCTGCGGCATACAAAGTGTCACTATCGAATCAGCGCACCCGGCGACCTCTCCGTAAGATAGTCCGACTGCCTCGCGAACTGATTATGTGACTGCTGCTAATTTCTGCTAGCCTGATACTTTGTTTTTCATTGCATGTTGTTCGTATTCCTTATTTAAGTGGTTTTTTCCATATATTTAGTAGATGTATAGAAAATAAAAAGCATATTTTATTTAATAATTAATTTAGTATTTAAAAATCCTAAGGTAATACACTATTCTATATTTTTGTAATGACATAAGTAACACAATATTTAAATTATGTTATGGGATAAGTTATAGTAATATTTAATTAATTATTTAAAAATCGTAAGGAGAAGTTGTATTGCAGATATTTTTGAAGTAATAAGTCGGACAATATTTAAATGTTATTTAAGAATAAAGTATGATAATGTCGATTATTAAATACTGAAAACTCTATAAAAAATACTGTCTTTTTTAAAACCAACTGATGTATTTGTATGGTATGAAATTGTCCAAGTCCAATTTTGCTGATGCAATGTTTCATCATGTGTACTTGTGGTAGTAAGACAATGGTAAGACAGATATAAAAATTCATATAATTCAATAAAAATCTGCAAAGAGCGGAACTTCATCTGTACATACATGTATCTCAACAACAACAACAACAACAACCAAAGTTAAATCAATTGGTAAATATTTGTAAAAATGTTTATTTTTAATATATGTGGTAGTGAGGCAGATATAAAAATTCATATAATTCAATAAAAATTTGCAAAGAGCGGAAACTTCATCTGTACATACATCTATCTCAACAACAACAACCAAAGTTAAATCAATTGGTAAATATTTGTAAGAATGTTTATTTTTAATATATGTGGTAGTGAGGCAGATATAAAATTCATATAAAAATTCGTTTTAATTTCAACAAATATCACAAACACGTATTGAAAAAATCGAACTTTCAAATAATTTTAAAAAAAACTTGTGACCGATTCATCACAAATAATTTATTTAAGTAAGGTCAAGATAACTGCATTATTATATGTTTTGGTTTTAAATAAGATATATTAAACGTTTATCGCAATAAAAAGTTATACCTTGACACTGATTTAATCATTAAATAAAAACTAAACTCATTGGCTAACTTAGAACGGGGGAAAAACAATATAAAAATGGAATAATACAATATAGATGTTAAATTCAACATAAATTTCATTTCAGATATGTAAAATTATGAGTTAAGGAGTTCAATTATTATTCCCTCACACGTTAGTTAAAACAATCGAATAATATTGAATTACGAGTCATATTTAGACATATGTAATATTACAATATGTAGCATTTATTTCAGATTTCCATTAGGATCTTACACATAAGAGCCTTACGTAAAATTTAAATCCAATATGTTAAACACATTAGAGATTACAGTTATGTAAATATTAAATGGACAACAATGTTTAATTTCTTCATGAAAGGATCTTCATACATGTCCAACTATTATAATATTCCTGAGAGAAACGATTAATTATAAATGGCACTTTAAGTTAATAACATGTTTTTTCCTATTTTGTAAAGATAAATTCTCTTATTAACAAATTAAGTAAATAAAAAAAAACAATTCTATGAATCCATTAATAACTGTATAGTGTATTAAATGTTACATATTATTTTGACAATTTTATAATAATAATTGCCTTTTCTTATAATTTCAACATAAATATCACAAACACGTATTGAAAACATTGAACTTTCAAATAACTTTAAAAAAATTGTGACCGATTTAACATGAATAATTAATTTTAGTGAGGTCAGAATAACTTCATTAATATAGATTTATTAAAAAAAGACATATTATTTGTTTATAGCAATAATAAATTATACTTTGTTACTAATTTTATCACATAAAAACTAAAATCATTAGCTCACTTTGAATGGAAAAAACAATATAATACAATATAGATGTTAAATTCAATATACATTTAATTTCAGATATGCGTACAAAACGTTCTTCTACACTTGCATCCTTGAGTGCATACATATGCGTTATGTTTAAGATGAGACATGTCTTGTATATGAAAAATTATCTAAGTTCCATTTTATCAGTGTCCGTATGTTGAGTAAGGATGAGAACTGAGTATCAGGCTTGTCAATTAGTTGAAAATCAGACCAATAATACGTGTTTTTGATTCAACTCTATGTCCCTTAATTTCACTGGTTGTTAGACTTTAAATGAAATGTCCGTTCTATGAAACAGTCAAACTCCTTTAGCAACAATATTACATTGGTTATCCATGCTCATACTACTCACATTCACCTTACAATACGTTCAATTTTGTGCTGCCTTGTCATATCTAAGAATAATACTTTATATTGTTTTCACTTAAAATGAGCCACGAGAGTAAATACTATAATGGACGTTATGTTTAAATAATTTGTATAACACAGGGTATACCAAATCAACCGTTTAAGTATATACTTCTTTTGTCTACATATCTTCTATATTCAGTTTAATGATAGAAATAAAGATGTAATGAAAATGATAGCAAAATAAATTAAACTTAGCTAAGTAAATTAATTTAGTGTTTTCATAATGATATTTTTATTAGTATTCGCATTATAGATTTCTAAATAAATGGCAAACTTTAGAGCTTGCAGTTCTGGATATATATTAAATGGATAAAAATGTTTAATATCTCAAATAAAGGATCTTCATACATGTCCATTTATTATAATAAACATGAGAGAAACGACTAAATATAAATGACACTTTAAATTAAAAAGTATAATTTTTTCCTATTTTGTAAAGATAGTTTCTCTTATCAATGAATTGGGTAAATAAAACAACAATTTTATGAATCCATTAATATTATAGTTTTCTCAATGTCCGTATTTTGTGCAGGGAAGAGAACTGAGTATTACTGTCGGCTGAGCAGAACGAAAGAAGGATAAACGAAAAAATTAGTTTAATTTCTTGTTAGTATAATGCAAATAAATGCAAGTCTGTGTCATTGATGAAAATAAAAGTATAATCGATTAACAATTAAGCTGACTTAGTGATATGGTTCAAGTGGGGTCAAGCGTATGATAGCACACTTGAACTAGAAGTCTAAACTAAATATACCAGTTATATTAACTTTAAAACCTAAGTAAATCGGTCAAAAAGGTCATATATGAGTAACTAAATTAATAAAATATGTATTTTTTAATTAAATTGATTTTCAATTACGTTCATTCTAATTTTACGTGATTGAATTTTAGTTTTTTCTAAAATGCCTGATAAACATTGCTAATAAATGACTATAACACCAATGTTTTAATAGTTAACTATTCTGAATGTTTTACATTTGAGTAAACAAATACTATGATTAGTCGTTTAAGAGCTTTATATCAAGACATATTCTCTACTATGTATTGTACATTTACTTAACAGTAATATAAAATACTGGATTTATAAGATATAACATGATTTTACAGAGTTATATTTCAATTTTGTGAAGCGATAAATATCTAATAACGCTTAAATTGTATAGTGATAAAAATTTTTAGATAACTAATGAGTAACTGGGTGTTTCTATATTTTTAGTTAATTTATATATTTATTTACCTCAATCACCCCATAAATATGAATTAATACAAGACATCAAAATCACAGGAATGCGAATGACAATCAGTGTAAAGCTGGTTTTTCCTATTTTCTAAAAGATAATTAAACAGATAAAACAACAATTTATAATTCCGTTAATTACTACATAGTGAATTGAATGTTACATAGTATGCTACTAGTTCATAAAATAGTCTTTTGCTTTTGACTGATTTTAAGTGTATAATTTATTTTGTTAAACATGACAATACTAAGGAGAAAATGTAAATTACAAAACAAATACGACCAACCTAATTGCATTGAACTAGTGTCAGTCCATTTATAAATATACACTTATGTAAATGTTTTTTTTCTGTGTGTGATCCTTATTGATCGACTTCTTTTAAATTACAAACTAAAACGACTTAGACTAGAATATACAAGCCTTGTAAATATAATACACTTCATATTTTGAACGGACAAAAACATTCATATACAACAATTATAAAAGGACAATCATTTTAAGACTTCATTTTTTATAAATACATATATTTATTTCAAATAATATTTTTTACGATGCCAGACAATGGTGTATATTAGACTAATGGATCATGAATGATCAGACAATACGCCGTTGTATCCTATGGTATATTGGTATAAAGGTGTCTTCTCTTGGAAAGTCAGTTTATCCAAACAAGGCTGATCATTACCACCTATGTAATATGACAATTAAAACCTTGTATACATATAATATAAAATTTATTTATTTCCATTGAAACTATCATATGGATAGTACTTGCTGTTCAAGTACAGTTTTATGTTATCTAAGTTACAATAATCCACCTCAATGACCTCATAAATGTGAATTAATACAAGACATCAACATCGCAAAAATGTATGAATCAATCGATTTCTTTTAAATGGTCAACTAAATTAGTTTAGGATAAAAAATGAAGGTATTATACAAATGATATACTTCTTATATCACCATTAGGATGTTATACACAAGAGCTTCAAATAAATGTTAGCCTAAAATGCTTTACATATTAGAGCTTGCAGTTCTGTAAATATAACTAGATATTAAATGAACGAAACATTTTTTATTTCTCAATGAAAGGATCCTCATATGTATTCAACTACTCTATTAAAACTTAGCGAAATGATTTAAATATGAATGACACTCAGTGTAAAGCAGGTTTTTTCCTATTTTGTAAAGATAATCAAACGGATAAAACAACAATTTTATAATTCCGTTAATAACTACATAGTGAATTGAATGTTACATAGTATGCTACTTGTATAATTTATTTTGGTAAACATGATAAAACAAATACGACCAACTTAGTTACATTGGTCAGTCCATTTATAAATATACTTTTATGTAAATTACAAACTAAAACGACTTAGTAGACTGGAATATACAAGTCTTGTAAATATAATACACTTCTGAGATAATTGTACTTCCATTATGAGCTTTAACTTACTTTATAGTGTTTCACATATTATTGTTTATTAGTCTGTATATCAAATATTAAATATTTTGAACGTACAAAAACATTCATTTTTCAAATATCGGATATAAATTCATAAACATCAATTATATCATACTGAGCCAAGCTATTAAAATTAAAGTTCATCAATGTTCTTTTTTTAACTGTAAATATAATTTATATAATGAGATATTTGGGTAAATTTAACAATATACGAGATATTCTATGTAAGAAATATATCTTATTCTTTATTTATTTACACATTTTTCACATCTTTATTTACAAATATTGTCCTTGATCAGAATCTTTGAACTTGTGATTCTTCAACTCCTTTCAGCTCGGCCATTAGTCTGTTGTAGAGTTCTTCCCCACACTCCTTAGGACCAATGGTGGGTGGATAGTAACATATTTATATAAAATGCTGTCAAAATCAGACGGTTATGCTTAAATAGGATCCAGAAGTTGTTATTGTTATCTTAAAGATACTGTTTCATACTAACAGTTCACTCTTAACAAGTGTGATAATATATAACTCACATATGTTTACTATATTACAGACAATTTTCAATAAATTTATAATAGCGATTTTTGAAGCTAAAAATACACATACGAATGAAAATAACTTACGTTAAATTTCAATACCCATAACACATATAAAAAGTCATGTAATATTTTTGTTATTTTTAGTATAATAAATATTAAAGAATATGAAACTAAATCAACTGCGATGATGTTATTAAAACGAATCTCAACCATATTACAGTTGTATTATTGTTTATGATAACTCTTTTTGACACTTTTTTCTTTAGTTAGCATATATTTTCATTTATTTACTCTCCAAACAACTAGATATGATTTGTTTGTACCATGATGAGTTTTAGTTAACAGCCATTGTAAAACTGTGCATAGTGAAGCCCAATAAATGAATTTTAATGTGAAGTGCAGTTGAACACTCAATACCTTCCCTTTCATCCAAATAATGAACTTTATACTTAAGGTAGCACTAAAAAACCATATACTGTACGAACAAAACTACTTTGTCTAGCTATATAAATACAAATGTACATAACTAGACTTTATTTTCGTATAATACATTTAAGTATGTAGGATTAACATAATGAACTTAGGTATAGGGCATTTATTGTATTTTACGATACCTATTTATGTTGTATTCATGTTATTTATACATTTAATGTGTAATGGAAACTGTAATTTAGATAATAATTTATTTCTCAAACACAGGGAATTATTAGCATTGATATTAAGTAACACTCAAATAATAATATGGAATGCAAACTATAAATTACTTTCAAAGCTAATTCACATTCACTTTGTCTTATTAGAATTGATATTAGAGGCATTCTAGATAATTTATATGACGTTTGTGTAAATAAAACCATGTCTATTTTAAACTAGCCAAGGCCAGAGGATTAAGGCAATGAGGAAAGAACAAAGTGACCCAAATGCCGTTCAAAGACAAATAGGTAAAACACAGTTAGTTTGAATACATAATATCTATTAACATAGCTTTATTCATTAAAATTATACGCATATAATACAATTTTAAAATAAACGTTATAAACTCAATTTGTCCTACTTCAAATCTACGTTTAGTTTTAAATATAATGCATAATTTTCATTACGTTTTAAACTTTAATTTTTACTATTTTAACTAAAGAATATCCCAAAGACAGATATAGTAGCTTACGGTAACTTTTTAGTGCAACTTCATTGAATTCGAATTGTAGACATACACATACAAAAGGGGCTTATAATACTAAGTATACTGTATAATTTTATAATTTTTACTGTGGATATTTAATTTAAAACAGGAAATCTTATTTGTACTCATGCTATAACAAATCGATGTCAGCAGTGGCCTCTTACTTTATCTATGGTTATCTTGACTTATTACTACGGGTCATCGTGCTAAGGTTAACTATTTTGCATTCAAACTGGTTATGAGAAATAATCGTTTTTTATTAACAATATTGTTAGACTCCGTTCTGTGTACATTTCATTTACATGCTTATACGTAATTAAATTTTCATTTTTTTTTTTGGTTTGTTTTGCTATATCTAATACGAATATAATATTGCAAATTCTGAATTTACTAATAAGACAGTGCATGAGACATAAGTTAACATTAAAATGTTATATTTTGCATTATTTTAAAAAAAATAGTATGACTAGGATACTTTATTTCACTATGCAATTACCTCTAAACTGATCATTATGAACAGTAGAGGTTTTATATTATATTCTAAATGATAGCACATATCGTTACAGACTTTACAAAAGCATTTAATAAACTACGCATTTACAATTCAATATTGTATAAATGTTGAATACCAATAATATCCTATGAAAAAAAAATAGTTTAAAATAAGATTTCCTGTTTTAAATTAAATATCCACAGTAAAAATTATAAAATTATACAGTATACTTAGTATTATAAGCCCCTTTTGTATGTGTATGTCTACAATTCGAATTCAATGAAGTTGCACTAAAAAGTTACCGTAAGCTACTATATCTGTCTTTGGGATATTCTTTAGTTAAAATAGTAAAAATTAAAGTTTAAAACGTAATGAAAATTATGCATTATATTTAAAACTAAACGTAGATTTGAAGTAGGACAAATTGAGTTTATAACGTTTATTTTAAAATTGTATTATATGCGTATAATTTTAATGAATAAAGCTATGTTAATAGATATTATGTATTCAAACTAACTGTGTTTTACCTATTTGTCTTTGAACGGTATTTGGGTCACTTTGTTCTTTCCTCATTGCCTTAATCCTCTGGCCTTGGCTAGTTTAAAATAGACATGGTTTTATTTACACAAACGTCATATAAATTATCTAGAATGCCTCTAATATCAATTCTAATAAGACAAAGTGAATGTGAATTAGCTTTGAAAGTAATTTATAGTTTGCATTCCATATTATTATTTGAGTGTTACTTAATATCAATGCTAATAATTCCCTGTGTTTGAGAAATAAATTATTATCTAAATTACAGTTTCCATTACACATTAAATGTATAAATAACATGAATACAACGTAAATAGGTATCGTAAAATAAAATAAATGCCCTATACCTAAGTTCATTATGTTAATCCTACATACTTAAATGTATTATACGAATATAAAGTCTAGTTATGTACGTTAGTATTTATATAGCTAGACAAAGTATAGTTTTGTTCATGTAGTATATGGTTTTTTAGTGTTACCTTAAGTATAAAGTTCATTATTTGGATGAAAGGGAAGGTATTGAATGTTCAACTGCACTTCACATTAAAATTCATTTATTGGGCTTCACTATGCACAGTTTTACAATGGCTGTTAACTAAAACTCATCATGGTACAAACAAATCATATCTAGTTGTTTGGAGAGTAAATAAATGAAAATATATGCTAACTAAAGAAAAAAGTGTCAAAAAGAGTTATCATAAACAATAATACAACTGTAATATGGTTGAGATTCGTTTTAATAGCATCATCGCAGTTGATTTAGTTTCATATTCTTTAATATTTATTATACTAAAAATAACAAAAATATTACATGACTTTTTATATGTGTTATGGGTATTGAAATTTAACGTAAGTTATTTTCATTCGTATGTGTATTTTTATATTCAAAAATCGCTATTATAAATTTATTGAAAATTGTCTGTAATATAGTAAACATATGTGAGTTATATATTATCACACTTGTTAAGAGTGAACTGTTAGTATGAAACAGTATCTTTAAGATAACAATAACAACTTCTGGATCCTATTTAAGCATAACCGTCTGATTTTGACAGCATTTTATATAAATATGTTACTATCCACCCACCATTGGTCCTAAGGAGTGTGGGGAAGAACTCTACAACAGACTAATGGCCGAGCTGAAAGGAGTTGAAGAATCACAAGTTCAAAGATTCTGATCAAGGACAATATTTGTAAATAAAGATGTGAAAAATGTGTAAATAAATAAAGAATAAGATATATTTCTTACATAGAATATCTCGTATATTGTTAAATTTACCCAAATATCTCATTATATAAATTATATTTACAGTTAAAAAAAGAACATTGATGAACTTTAATTTTAATAGCTTGGCTCAGTATGATATAATTGATGTTTATGAATTTATATCCGATATTTGAAAAATGAATGTTTTTGTACGTTCAAAATATTTAATATTTGATATACAGACTAATAAACAATAATATGTGAAACACTATAAAGTAAGTTAAAGCTCATAATGGATATCTCAGAAGTGTATTATATTTACAAGACTTGTATATTCTAGTCTACTAAGTCGTTTTAGTTTGTAATTTACATAAAAGTATATTTATAAATGGACTGACCAATGTAACTAAGTTGGTCGTATTTGTTTTATCATGTTTACCAAAATAAATTATACAAGTAGCATACTATGTAACATTCAATTCACTATGTAGTTATTAACGGAATTATAAAATTGTTGTTTTATCCGTTTGATTATCTTTACAAAATAGGAAAAAACCTGCTTTACACTGAGTGTCATTCATATTTAAATCGTTTCACTAAGTTTTAATAGAGTAGTTGAATACATATGAGGATCCTTTCATTGAGAAATAAAAAATGTTTCGTTCATTTAATATCTAGTTATATTTACAGAACTGCAAGCTCTAATATGTAAAGCATTTTAGGCTAACATTTATTTGAAGCTCTTGTGTATAACATCCTAATGGTGATATAAGAAGTATATCATTTGTATAATACCTTCATTTTTTATCCTAAACTAATTTAGTTGACCATTTAAAAGAAATCGATTGATTCATACATTTTTGCGATGTTGATGTCTTGTATTAATTCACATTTATGAGGTCATTGAGGTGGATTATTGTAACTTAGATAACATAAAACTGTACTTGAACAGCAAGTACTATCCATATGATAGTTTCAATGGAAATAAATAAATTTTATATTATATGTATACAAGGTTTTAATTGTCATATTACATAGGTGGTAATGATCAGCCTTGTTTGGATAAACTGACTTTCCAAGAGAAGACACCTTTATACCAATATACCATAGGATACAACGGCGTATTGTCTGATCATTCATGATCCATTATATTGTATTATATTCCATTTTTATATTGTTTTTTTCCGTTCAAATTGAGCCAATGAGTTTAGTTTTTATTTAATGAGTAAATCAGTAATAATGTATAACTTTTAATTGCGATAAACGTTTAATATATCTTATTTTTAAAAAATACCGAAATCTATCATAATGAAGTTATCTTGACCTTACTAAAATAAATTATTCGTGTTGAATCAGTCACAAGTTTTTTAAAGTTATTTGAAAGTTCGGTTTTTTTCAATACGTGTTTGTAATATTTATGTTGAAATTATAAGAAAAGGCTCGTATTAATATAAATTATCAACATAATATACGACATTTAATACACTATACAGTTATTAATGGATCCATTGTTGTTTTATTTACTCAATTCATTAATAAGAGAAAGTATTATTTAATTCATTATCTTTACAAAGTAGGAAAAAACATATTTTTAACTTAAAGTACCATTTATATTTAATCGTGGTATATTATAATAGTTTAGACATTTATGAAGATTCTTTCTTGGAGAAATTAAACATTTTTATCCATGTAATATTTACAGAACTGCAAGCTAAAATGTGTTTAACATATTAGATTAAAATTTTACTTAAGGCTCTTGTGCGTAAGATCCTAATGGAAATCTGAAATGAAATGTATAGAGAACTTCACATCTATAGCCTATTGTAATATATTAGAGAAAATAAACTATTATTTTTCAATTCTATATTTATACACTCACATAAAAATAAAAATCTTCTCAACAAAAGGACTTAAGTATGCAAATGATGAATAACGTTTTGTTTAACAAGTCTGAAATGAAATGTGTATCAAATTTTATTTTGATACCTTGTCATAAGTAGAATATAACTTATTGAAGTCTTGTAGTAAATTTATAATAAATAACAGCAATTTACATCTATAAAGTAATTATTTATGTTATTAGGTTAAAATAATGGGATAGTTTGTAAATAGAGGGACTTTATTTGATATCTTAAAGCGAATGTTACCTATTGTAATATTATATAGAATCTAAATATGGCTCGCAATTCAATATTATTCGATTGTTTTAACTAACGTGTGAGGGAATAATAATTGAACTACTTGACTCATAATTTAAATCATTACCAATATCAACTAAATATCAAATTTACTAACAAATTTCAGACACATCTATCCTTTAGCAGAAGGCACATCTGGTTTGAATATTAAATGATCATAACAAATTATTACTATATTAAATAAAAAATTATTATTTGAATAAATACTGTAAATACAGTATTATTGAACCATTTATGAAAGAAAAAATGTCACCATTTAGGTTACCAGAGCCAACTAGAAACTTTGGTTGTTGTTGAGGGAAATGCATGTACAGATAGGTCTACTAATGAAGTTTCATCTCTTTGTAGATTTGTATTAAATTATATGAATTTTTATATCATCTGTCTTACTACCACATATAGAGTATATATTAAAAATTAACATTCTTACGAATATTTACCAATTGATTAAAGAAAAAAATTGTCGTCAGGTCACCTAAACTTTAGTTGTTGTTGAAAAACATGCATGTACAGATGAAGTTTCCACTCTTTGCGGATTTTTATTGAATTATATGAATTTTTATATCATCTGCCTCACTACCACATATAGAGTATATATTAAAAATAAACATTCTTACAAATATTTACCAATCGATTAAACTTTGGTTGTTGTTGTTGAGATACATGTATGTACAGATGAAACATAGCATCAGCAAAATTAGACTTGGACAATTTCATACCATACAAATACATCAGTTGGTTTTTAAAAAGGACAGTATTTCTGCAATACAACTTCTCCTTACGATTTTTAAATAATTAACAAAATATTACTTTAACTTATTCCATAACAGAATTTAAATATTGTATTACTCATGTCATTAAAAAATTATAGAATCATTATTACCTTACGATTTTTAAATATTAAATAAAATATAATATGCTTTTTATTTTTTATACATCTACTAAATATATGGAAAAAACCATTTATATATGGAATACGAACAACATGCAATGAAAAACAAAGTATCAGGCTAGCACAATAACAACTATTATATCATAACGTGACAAAGAATAAATATCGGTTGACCATACTGATGAATCGATGCACTTATTATAGTACATGGATTTATTATAGTAAAATACGAATGAAGAAAAAAAAACCTCTGGTTCATTTGTTAAACGGTCAGAACAAATTAATACTATATAAAATACAAAATATTATTCAAATTAATACTGTGTAACAAGAAAAATTACACTTTAATTAAAGCACGTCTCTTTTCATAGAGTTTTCGAAAATATAAATATTAATTATTATATGAATATCATCTACTATATGTAGGTACTATAATGTAAATACTCTTTATAGGATTAAATCAGGGGAAAAAAAAGACGTTGACTGGTTGAGAACAATCCTTCAATTAATTTTATTTAAACATATGATACCTTGTTTAGCTCAGGTGAGCGATTTTAGAGGTTTTAAAATAAATACAGTATTAGGCTAGCAGAAGTGAAGAGGAAGCGTAATTGTTGCCAAGAAAAGTCGTGCACCAGCGGGCTGATAAAGAGCGCGCCGCCTGACCCTGAGGTCAAGCGATATGATAGCGCGCTCATGATATCAATGGCTGTGTTCAGAGATCTTGCCAAATTCTGTTCTCCTAATACTTGACGACCGTTTTAACGTATTTATTCGCAACTGAAAAGGATATAAAAGGATAACGAATTAAAATAATATTACTGTAACACCAAAAAACGCGTTTGTATTTAATATAGTATAATTTAATAATCGTATTTGTATTTAATATAGTATAATTTAATAATCGTATATGTATTTATTATAGTATAATGTAATAAATCGTGTGAGTTGGTAGCACTGACATATATTTTTTTTGACAATTAATCGTGCGAGTTGGTAACACTGTGAAAAAAAAAACAGTTGGTACATTTTATATAGTATAAAGAGAAACTGAATTGTTTTTTTTTTCGACAGTAATACTATATTAAATACGAATTATTGGGAGAAAAAAATATATACATTTCATATAGTATAAATTCATCTGGCTCGAGGCGGCGGCGGACGTCACACACGTTCTTCTGCCGCTACTTACGTTACCCTCTCGGGTGTGTCACTGTGCTGCGGTGGTATCGACTCCGTTTCACAAACGGAAGGTTCTAGGATCGATCCCGGCTCCGGTATTCCACACTTTTTGCCAGCAATTCAAATAAATACAATTAATTTTAATAAATACGGCGTTACGTCACACCAAAACAACACTGACCTAGGACAACGTCATCGCGGGGGGTCCACGTGCTTGTAGTAAACAATAGTATGTGTGTACTACTGACAGAAAAAAGAGCGCGAAAACGGCATGACGTCACACCAAAACAACACTGACCTACGACAACGTCGCGGGGGGTCCACGTGCTCGTAGTAAACTTGACCTTCAAGGTCACCACGTGGTGATTATCAATGAAAGGTCAACGACCTTGCTGATTATCAGTTGTAAACAATAGTAAAGTTGACCTCTGGGGTCAACACGTGGTGATAACACTGATAACAGAGGTCAAAAGGTCTCCCAGAACCCGCGTTTTACACTACTACCTGCCCACCCACCCCTACACGTACAGTGGTATTGACCCACCCACTACTTTTCAGATATACAAGTTTATGATTGAAAATATATAGGTATAATTGGTTGAAGATTTCCAACTCATTCAAGATATTACTTCGTACATGTTTTACAATAAACTGTTGAAACATTAACTAACTAAAGGAAGCTAAAGAATTGTGTATTTCTCCATTCATAGTAAGAATATTATTAAACTTGTTTTATAATCCTAATAAACTCGTGAAAATCGTAAAATATGAAATATCCAATTAATTGAGAATCACATATAATCTTGGTTAATAATTGCAAAATAGAAGTAAAAACAATTGTGTATTTAAAATCAATATAAGATGATTTTCAATAGCAAATAAGTTTCATTCATTTAGTGAAGCGACTAAAATTAATTCGTAGGAAGATGCCTAAAAGACAACCAGAACGTTGTTGTGTAAAGAGGATGCAACTTGTGTTTCTTATAAACTAAAAATAAGGAAATAAAGTACTTAAGTTCCAATGAGTTTTACTGCACTACGATGGAAAGTTCTTGAGGTTGAAATGTCAAGTTGTTTATATAACTTGTGAAAGGAGGAGTTCTTAAATACTTTATGCAAAGCAATTTGCGGACAAACGCACTTAAGTAGTGAAAACACGATGTTTATCCAGGTTAAATTTAAAGTAACAACTACTCAGTTTGGTTTACTGACTCTTTTACATGGAGCGTTTTTACGTAATGAAGTTTCGATTTTGGATACGACTAACAGGAAGCTCTTAAGAAATTAAACTTTAAATTGAACCAAGTCTTGCAAAGTAAGTAGTCAAGTGCTATGAAGTTCGAAGTGAAGTAATGAAAATCAAAGTTTTTTTAATGTTTTTCTAAGTAGTTACAAGATGGTTTGTTTTTACGTTTTCTGGTAACTATGAAAATAGTTTCTAGAGTAAGAGGTTTATTTAGGACATACCGCGCAAAAGTTCTTAATCAATGAAGTTTTAATTTGCATTAAAAATGTGAACGGATGTTCTTAAATTAGCCTCAAGTTACTTTAGAATTTATAAGGAGGATTACTGTTTTTAAATTCCTCATTACATATCGTGTCTTCTATAATAATAGAGTTGTTGTGTATATAGTGACTAGCTGTACCTGCGCGATTCGCCGGTCATAATATCGAATTTGAAGACTTGCAATCTAAATCTAAATGTACAGCTTTGTTTTACAGTAAAACAGTGTAAGCCTACTTTGAGAGGAATAAAGAGTGATTATGGCTTTATGCAAATAAATAGTGTAATCTTGCTATTTCAATCAGACTTTTCTTTGTAGTTTACAAACTTTGATTGTTTAATAAAATCTGAATGTCTACTTTTAGAGGCCGTAAAGTACGGCAATTGACTCTAAATCAATGAAATACATGTGTTAAAATTAAATTTAACATTTTCCGATTGAAATCAGTTTGTTCTCTTAGAAAAAAAAGTTTTAAAGTCTAGACAAATTTGTAAATCTACTTGTAGAGGGCACCAATTACTGTAATTGACTCTAAATTAAAGAAATGTTCGGGCCATATTTAGCCATGTCCTATGATCTGTCTATGAATTTTTTTTAACCTAAATTGTTAATTTTCCGATTGAAAACAGTTTTTTCTCCTAGATATCAAGGGTTCATAGTCTAGAAAAATATGTAAGTCTACTTTTAGAGGGTGCAAAGTCTGGTAATTGAGTCTGAATCAGTTAAATATTGTGTTTCTAGCCATGTTTAACCATTTCCTATGACCTGGCTATACATGTGTTCAGATTAAATTGTATATTTTCCTATTGAATACGTATGTTCTCCTAGATAACAAAGTTTCACAGTCTAGAAAAATCTCTAAGTCTACTCTTAGAGGCCGTAAATTAACCAATTTGATTTACACGCACAAATTGAAAATCTAGCTCTAACCAAGTCTGAAGAATGTGAGATAGAGCAAAAAGGCATAAGTTCAAAGTTGTAGATCGTCTCAAATCAGGTACAGAAAATGGTGTTAGTTTTGCTGTAGAACCGTTCATTTAGCCACTACAGTTCATTACTACACTACCGTTCAATTAAAGAAACGCTGTTTTTAGCATTTAAAATTGTTGCCACTAAAAAGATTTACTAAGAATATTTCAAAATCCCTTCTTATTGCAATCTACAACATAAAACTATTGACTTTACAAAATTGCAGTCACGTAGGCATAATACCTTTTAGTAACAGCGGTGAGAAAATGAGTGAGTGGTATTTGCCTTTTATAGGTATAGATTGATAATATATAATTTATTAAAAATTACATAATAATATATTCTCTTAATTCATGTACTTGATAATAATGATTTCCCACACCCTGCTAATGTTTAAAACTATATTCGTAAGTGCTTCATTAAACCATCTTTAGTTGGATGACAAAATATATTTATAACAATGAATTTGAGACCAATAAATAAACAATAAACCGATCGAAGTTTAGCTCTTCGCGATCTCATAAACTCATAACAATAAAGTTAGCTAAAGTGATAGTCAACCATCAGACACCCTACACAGTGCTGCCAACTGTTAGTAAGTAAATTTTACCACTACATAGTTGCTTTCAGTGGTATTCATGTCAGAAAAATTAAGTGGCAAAGCTGAATGTATGCCAGCAATGCCACTCACTCTACTGTACAATGTAAAGTAAAGTAATGATAGTTTTAATAAGACCAACATAATATTTTAATTTAATGAATTGCTAACACTAGTTTGAAGATGAATGAATATAGTCGACGAGTCACGAGTAGTCCTCTGAACTTCATGCCCCTGTGATATTGAAGGCACTGATTTCCATTGAAACAGCACAAGTCATGTTGTGTAATTAAGTCATCACAAGTCATCATTAGTAATTAAGGTACACAACATGACTTGTGCAGTTTCAGTGGAAATCAGTGCCTTCAATATCACAGAGGCATTAAGTTCAGAGGACTCCTCGTGACTTGCCGATTGTGGTAATGGATGTACTGTACTCAAAATAACGAAACTTCAAGATGGAGTAAGTTATTAGGCATAACTTAGTAATAATAATTTTAATACAATATGTCAAATGAATAACAAATCCATCTATCAACGCATTGGCACAATCATCTCGAAAATAGTATTATTTTTTATATAATATTTTTTTACATATCCCAATTGGAACATTTTTTTTGGGACGTTTTTGTCATTACAAAAACAAAATATTCAGAAAAACAAATACCTACAACAACAAAACATACGTAAAGATTAATATTTAAATATAGTGCACTTCAAATATATCTATAAGATGTGTTTTATTGCAATGATTAGTTCCGTAAACTTTACGGCCTTCACTACCACAAAATTTAAAATGTACAAATATTGTGTGGAAAAAACGTTGTAAAATATATGAGTAAGCAGTCATATTAATGGCATTATTTTCTTGAATTCGAACAGTAATGCCAAGATCCATAAACACCAAAATATAATTCTCAAGCATCTCAACGTAAAAGAAATTAAAACTAAATGTTTATGTTTTATATACAGAGTGGAAAATAAGTCCTGATACAGCTTTATGTTTTCTTAACCGTTCTAGATAAAGCAATAACACTCATTACACACAGACATGACCTTTACCGTTTATATCACTTTCTAGGGACGACCCGCTTGGAGTCCAAAGAAAATGTTTAATACAAGTATTTGTTAGTATGGATATAAAATTGAAAGTCCTTATCAGTATAACACAATGCAGCAACCTTTACCTCTAATGAACAAACGGGCCAAATATGGTGGCCATTTGAAATCCAACAATTATCTGAGATTAATTTACTGTCATGTTGCAGAGAATGAACCTTTTGACATTATAATTACGGAATTATGTTCTAATCATAGGTGCAATTAGCCTGATTTTAAAATTGTCCCCTTAGTCCAGTGGCCCATCCACTACGAATTCCATCAGCCCACTTAATATGTTTTATTAGTAGGTTTTATGGCCTGTAAACATCATTAAACCGTTCGGTTCGGTACCTAAGTGGTTGAATGATTATTTTAATATCCTGCAATTTTACAATGCTTAGCCAATGTCAACCCAATACGCAGAATTACTGACATTTCCAAGTCCAAGTTAGTGGTCCATTTGATATGAGATTTGTAGTTTTATTAATAAAGACATATAATTTGATGTGCGTAGTTGCATACTAAATAATTTCCTTGTACTCCAAGTGGACTGTCCCAAGTAGGGATACAGTTGCGTCAAAAAGTACAGTTTTATATCCTATTTTTGGGTGCTGAGTTTCGTTACTTTATCTGGAACGGTTGAGAAAATACTAAGCCGTATCAGGAATTCTATTCACTCTGTATACAAAAACCTACAAAATTAGGCTCACTTGTAGTGCTGCTTTCCGCTGGCGTTACATAAAGCAGTATACCGTATTATGGACGAACAAATTATAAAATGTAAATTTACCAAATTTCATAAAGATTCAGTTTGCCTTAGCACCTTTTTAGAAACTTTGCAGCCATGCTACAGACCACAAATATAACTTAAAGATTTTAAGTGAGACACAACCACAATCAATCAATTTACTACCCTGCACGCTTCGCGTGCCAACTCAGCAGTACTCGCTCGTTATACTTCGGGTTTCTGTCTCGTCCTGTGAATTTTGACTGCAAATGTTAGTAGATTCTGTATAACGTAAGATCACAATATTACATTTATTTACAGTATCTCACTCACAATATATGCATTGCTACCTATTTATTAGAATAAACACCCAATGATATTGCTTAGCCTGTTTCAAACGTGTTCATTTAATTTGTTTTTGTTTAACAGCTGAAGATTAACGAAATAACAGAAATTACTACATTAGATTACTATTGAAACCTTCAAGTCCAGTAGAGAAGAGCCCAACAATCGAATGTTAATAAAATCATGCTTGCAATCTATGAAAGATCTAATCTTTTCTATATTACAAACACCATTGTTTACATTCAAAAAGCTGTTTTTTCAAACCATTATTTACATTTGAACAGCTGTTACTTTCGATTCGTTGAAATCTCTCGCCATGTTATTCTTATGGCCTTAAAACGTACTGAGGGCTTCCCGTGCCCTCCATGGTGAAAATATTGAAAAATTAAAACCTTATTGCACAACTACGAAGAGAGGCATTTATTTTGAAACTTTAACCATTTAAATTGGTCAAGAAATAAGGAGTTTCGTTGACAAATTTGCCTGCGTTTGTAAAAACTGACTATGACCTATTCTGGCATCCTCGTATAATTTAGTACATATTTCTAAGCACTATTTTAGCGTGTAAAATGCCCCTCTTAGATACAACGTTAGTAAAGTCAACTGGGCGATAAACTACTTTTAAAACGAAAGTTGTTCTTTTACGAATAAACGCATTATTGACTAGAGGTTTTAATAAAATTAGTTGAAGCATGGGAAAGGACAGTTCATTCAAATACAATCTCAATAATCCAGAAATATTTAATACTAAGAATCAGCATCGTCTCTCTTCGCACGGTTATATTCATCCAAGCTAGTTAGTTTAACATCAAAGCGAAGCCCTTCTTTGACAGTAAAATAGGATTCAATAGACGGATGCTTCTATCAATAACAGCTGATAAACCAGCGTCAGGTTCGGCTTTCCGGACCATTTCATCTATGTCCCTTTAACTTTAGCGGGTACCAATCTATCAATCACATCAGAAATCCATAACACTCGATCAACAAAATAGTAAATTGTTTAATTGTAAATTGTAAATTGTTGTTGCTTAAGTGCTTTGATACGTTTTATTGTTAAGGTAAGTTAGTTACAAGTGTTATAATGACAAAATAGGTCTACATTCAGCAAACACTAGACATATTGTTTTTGTAATAAAATAGGTCTACATTCAGCAAACACTAGAATTATTGGTTTTGTAACAAAATAGGTCTACATTCAGCAAATACTAGACATATTGTTTTTGTAGCAAAATAGGTCTACATTCAGCAAACACTAGAAATATTTTTTTTTGTAATAAATAGGTCTACATTCAGCAAACACTAGAAATATTGTTTTTGTAAAAAAATAGGTCTACATTCAGCAAACACTATACATATTGCTTTTGTAACAAAATCGTTCTACATTCAGCAAACACTATACATATTGTTTTTGTAACAAATAGGTCTACATTCAGCAAACACTAGAAACATTGTTTTTGTAACAAAATAGGTCTACATTCAGCAAACACTAGACATATTGTTTTTGTAACAAAATCGGTCTACATTCAGCAAACACTAGAAATATTGTTTTTGTAACAAAATAGGTCTACATTCAGCAAACACTAGAAATATTGTTTTTGTAACAAAATAGGTCTACAATCAGCAAACACTAGAAATATTGTTTTTGTAACAAATAGGTCTACATTCAGCAAACACTAGAAATATTGTTTTTGTAACAAAATAGGTCTACATTCAGCAAACACTATACATATTGTTTTTGTAACAAAATAGGTCTACATTCAGCAAACACTAGAAATATTGTTTTTGTAACAAAATAGTTTTACATTCAGCAAACACTAGACATATTGATTTTGTAACAAAATAGGTCTACATTCAGCAAACACTATACATATTGTTTTTGTAACAAAATAGGTCTACATTCAGCAAACTCTAGACATATTGTTTTTGTAACAAAATAGGTCTACATTCAGCAAACACTAGAAATATTGTTTTTGTAACAAAATAGGCCTACATTCAGCAAACACTAGACATATTGTTTTTGTAACAAAATAGGTCTACATTCAGCAAACACTAGAAATATTGTTTTTGTAACAAAATAGGTCTACATTCAGCAAACACTATACATATTGCTTTTGTAAAGAAATAGGACTACATTCAGCAAACACTAGACAGATTGTTTTTGTAACAAAATAGGTCTACATTCAGCAAACACTAGAAATATTGTTTTTTCAACAAAATAGGTCTACATTCAGCAAACACTAGAAATATTGCTTTTATAACAAAAAATGTCTACATTCAGCAAACACTAGACATATTGTTTTTGTAACAAAATATGTTTTGATATTTACATAGTTTAAAAAATAATAGTTTATATCTTCTTGGGTTTTTGTGATCTGAAAATTAATTATTGATTAAAGAATCAGTTCACTTCTCCTTTTTATGGTCATAATGTTTTTCTATTGTATATTATTGAAGTTGGTTAATATATGAATTTAATTTAGTTGAATGAAGTACAGATCATAATCTATATTGCAAAAAGTATTTACCAATAAATATGAGTCTACCATATACACTTAAGCCAGATGTACTGAATAGTCTAGTCTGAAAAAAAGCATTAAATGCTGCAGATGCTTTCATTTGTCAAAGGCACGTTTAATCACTAGATGTTTAGAATTGGAATGGGAACCCCAACTGAAGTTTTGAGATGAGAAAATGTAGGTCATATTCATACAACGTGCTTGGTTTTATTTAAATGAAATATAATAAAGTATATTTTTAATTTAGTTTGAATTTCCTCCGCAAA
>JAQJVL010004988.1:0-39255 GCA_035578905.1 Stictocephala bisonia
ATTAAAATTTTCTAAATAAGTTTTATCGCGGGTTATAAAAAACTACTTAATAGTTAATAACTATAGTTTTTTTTATTTTTATTATTAACCCTTAAAGCACCATTTATCCAAATCATATTTTCCATTAAGTGCTCATTTATTATAAAAAATCTAAATTATATTTTTCAGTTGCTAATTTTTTTCTTGTTCTGTTCAGGAAAATAAAAGATATGTTAACATTTTGAAACTTTTATTAGCTTAGTTTACCTTTTTTCCTATATATGAATATGTAAATAAGCAAACCTTTACTTGAAAGTAAGGCATAGATCACTTTTATGAATCAATACAAAATATTATTACTGTTAATAAAACATGTATAGTTTAGTAAATTTATAAATAAATAAACTGTTAAAGACATTAAGGACCTGCACATAATACATATAATAAAAATAAGTAAATACATATAACACTTGAATGTAATGTATTTAGTACACCTTGCCCAAAATCGTTAAAATCATAATCGTCCGGATTATTTATATTAACACTTAGAAGTAATAACTAACTAACATATATTAAACTAAAGTAATGAGAAAAACAACTAAATACACAGTTTCAGAGGTGAGGCGGCGGACAATGAGGACCGCTCGGTTCAACAGTAACTGCGCATATATGCACTTGTGGCATTTGGTGGCGCAGCGGAAATGTACACTGTCAGACAAAAACCAGTCTTTTAGTGATTGACAGGCCAAAAAAAGGTCGCACAATGAACCTGTCATGAGCTACCACCCATAACCCAAATGCACTACTGGATTAAATTAGAAACATTACTTAGAAAACATTATTTTTGTAACTATTACTGTATATGCGCTTACGGCAATTAGAGCAAAGTCAATGAATGCACATATATGTGCATACAGCGTGATAAGGGTTAACTATATTGTCATTTGTTTTTGTTACCGTTTGTCTTTGATGAACTAAAATTCATATCAACTATTAAATTAAGTTGTGATCATTTTAATCATCTGTGTTATGATTTGTGTTTTAAAAAGTTTTATTGTTATACCAGAGAAAAAATGGACTGATTTTTTTTTCGTTTTTTCTAGTCTTATAAATTTTGTAATTTCCTCCTGGTAAATTAATGTTGTAGTGTTGTATACTAATTTGAGCATTACATTCTATTTAGCAAAATTGTCTACATATTTTTAAAACTTCAATAATTTCTTTGTGGAAAAATGTAAAGAATCTTACCCTGAAAATAAATACAATTTTATCAATTTTCTAGCTTTTGGAAATATGTCATTTTATAGATTTATAAGAGTATTAAGCTTTGTATTGGGGAAATCCCAAAATACTATGCACTGTTTTTACTGACTGTATCCAAATTACTTCTTGATTCTTTGCAAAGATATTAGAAAGTTTGCTGAGACATACTCAAAAAGTACTCAGTACTGAACATATTTTAGTAAAGAACCGGAACTGAAAAAAAGGGAAAAAATGGAACCTACCCATCACTAATTTTTATCATTATAAAGTTTCCTAAAATTCCATTTTCAGCATTACTATCTTATCAAAGTAACGATTTCATATGCTTCTCAGACATCAGTTATTCATATTTGGTATTAATAGTAAACTTTAATTATGTAGTTATAACCATATTCTAATGACATATCTATTTTTTAATTTTCATCCATAAAACTTCATTAACTAAAGTAGAAGTTGTCCCCGTAGCACTTTGAGGGCTATAACAGGTTTAATTATTTTCTTAAAGTAAAAAATTCCATCATGCCTTTGGAAAAGTAGCTAATAGATAGATTTAACTACAGGAAAATCATTTGTTATTTTATTCATTTTGAGGTATTTAAATGTTAAGTATTTATAAGAGTGTTGATGAAATCTCTTAATTTATGAATTTTACTTCTACTAAACAAAACAGTTGTTATATATTCTTTAGAATATATATGTAAATTGTTACCAACAAAATTCCCCACTTCTCAGTTTCTTTCAGCCCACAAAAATATAACAGTTTTCTTCCTTTCTCTCAATTTAAAAATAATGTGTTCATGCAATTGTTTTTAATTTCAGAGATTCGCTTCATGATCAATTCAAACTTGCTCGGTCTAAGTCTGCTGGAAAATTGGGAGAAACCAAAAAACCCCCTCCTCGCCCTCCTCCTCCTAAGTTATCTACTGGATCTGATCAGAAGCAGGTATTTTCTTTTTTAGCACATGTACATGTAGTTTTGATGGGGCTTTGTCATTATTTTGTCTGATGCTGGATCAGAGGAGGGGTAGACTCTAAGACTCCCTTATCCTGGTTATTCAAGAGGGTTTGTGCGACTCTCAGCCATTACCATACGTATTATGACTATATGTACGTATTCACAATACATATGTGGCTATGTACGTATTGTGAATCTCTGACATGTATATAAGGCCAGTAAAACCTTGATAGTTAAACACTTTGCGGACTACAAGAGTGTCAAGGTATCAAAATGTCAAACTATAAGGAATGTATGGTAAACAAACATGAAAGAAAAACTGATTGTTTAGGGAAATTGTATTTTTTAATGAATACTGACAGATGCAACTCAATTCAATTCAAATCTCCATTATTTTAACAATACAATACTGCAAAATTGCATAAATGTACAATGATTTCACTGTAACCAATTCACAATAATTTAAATATACTAACAAATGTCAATGCTAAATTAACATTACTCACTAAAAATATACAGTCAACTCTCGATTATCAGCGAGCGGGATATCCCCTTTACGGATTATCTGCGGGATACCTAAACGATTTTTGTGTTACGTTGATTTTGAATAACATACGTACACCCCTCGACAATAAATGACAAATTAAAATAGATTTACATAGTTTAACACATACAAATCTATACAATCAACCATATTAACAATGTTCATCCTAGAGTACGTGCTGCGTAGCACTGACTGTACGCCTACTAGTGACAGGGTGGCAATGAGTTGCAGACAATTGTGTTGTCGACGTGAGGCGTGATTCGTAGAGATGGTCACGAAGTCGTTATTTTGAAATGGTTTCAGCCTGCAATGATGGGAAAACCCCAGTTACAACTAAAATTTGGTTTTGGTTGTCAACTCAAATTGGAACTGAGATGACTTCTGCCGTATGTGCGCGCATGTTTGGCAACGGCAGCGAAGCATTGCAGACTGTAATGGTTGTGGGAAAACTCCAGTTGCAACTGAAACTTGAATTTTTTACTGAGAAGTTGAATTGTAGCTGCAGCTTAATGTTGTTGTAAACAGTTGCAACTACAACTGATTGTAGTTCAATGTTTCCTAGCTTAATGACAGCACTAGACAACTGAAAACTGTCTGATAGCGCATTTGCATATCTATCTTCTTTCTGTAACCTGTCAGCTCTGCTGTTTTCAGTTGGTCTGCTCTGTTGACGTTATTTGACATTGCGTTAAAATGTGTTCCATGCAACCAAAAATTACCCCCGAATACAAAAATAGTCTAAATCCAGTCTTTTGCCGCTATTTCATGAAGTTATTGATGAGGTTCACCAGTGGCTCTCATGCTAGAAGGGGGGGGGGGGGCACTTTATATATAACAGATGATATTATGTTTCAGCTGTTTTGTTGTGTTGTTTATATTTCTTCCCATGTACTGATGTAAGCGACATTGATCTATTTGTGACAGTAAATAATCTGTCTAAATATAGTAAAACTAGTTCAAATACATAAAAACTTATTTAGGATTGCTTAATTTAAAAGGTTTTGTGGCACATTTTTTGAGCTTTCAGAATATATCATTAAAATTATGTTACACTAAAAATGGTGCTACAATTTGTGTTTTCACGATAGGCGTGAAGGTCACTGGTGCCTCACATGGCGCACAGTGGCATGTATGACGAGAGCTACCAGTGGATCTCATGGCGTCAGGCGGACATAGAGTTTACTAAGGCGGCGTCATAATGATGTAACAAATTATCTACGCTGGCAGTCAACGTGTTAAAATTAAATTTGGGCAAAAAAAATGGTTTTTAAATTATTATATCGAGTGGCAATTTTATAATAATGAAAATCATATATTAAAGAATTTACTATGAATATAAAATAGCATAAGATTTGTTGAGCAATTTCTGAACTATACCACTTACCTTACCGAATTTAATTGTATATTCAAAATTCAAAACTGTTTCTTCTAAAATGAAATGAAATAATTGACTGATAGTGCAACTGTGCTGTCCAAACTTCCTCTTTTATTATAACTGCCTGAAATTAGTGATAAGATTGTAGTCCTGCCCTAAACCACTACATTTTATTATTTTACGTAAATTATTGTAAATTTATCTCTATTGTATATTACATGCATCTCAATGACAAGTTAGATAAAACTTGGTGAGGCCAAATCAGTGAAATAAAATTTTAAATAAATAAAAAACAAATTGTAATATTAGGAAAATTAAATGTCCATTCTTTTGTTGATTTCAATTAATTCTGCAATTGCACACAATAAAATATATTCATTTTTATTGTTAGAGCTGAACCCTGATGTTGACCCTCAAAGTTTTTTTCTTGTACTATTAAATCAAGAAGAAGAACATATGACTTTTCACAGCTGTATCTCAACTGAAAATGTTGGAGCTGGTAAATAATGATGAAAAGAGAGAAATGAGATAGGTTTTTATGATTTTTTTGTTGTTGCAAGGATTAGAACTGTGTTCAATATATTGATCTTAACCCGTGAAACCCTTCATAAACTCATGAATAGCCATAGACACGATTGTAAAGTTGAAAATCCTGAAAAACCTGTCTCTGACCAAATCCCTCTCCATAGAAAAAATATTATCAGTGTTACAGCACTAAAGTAGTCAGATTACCTTCCATCTCATTCCAATAGTTCTCAGCTCTGAAGTGTGGAATCAACACTCAATGAATAACAAAATCCTGTGACCCTCCAGACCTCAACAATAGATAGACCTACACCTTACCTCATTCCCACTATTATCAGCAAACTGTTACTTAAAAAGTATGTTCTGTGAGAACACACTCCACCACTGTCATTTACCCAGGGACAGTTGGAACCGAGTCAGTCCATCCTCACCTAGTAATACTAGTGGCACTGGAAATTTTGTCGTTTTGTGTCTTTTTATGTGTTTTTTATTTTTTTTGTTCTGTTTTTTGTTAGTGGAGTCGTCTTCTCAGATAAGTTTGCTTTTCTATCTCTCTTTATATATATTTATTCTTATGGATATTTTTACACTTAAGTATTTTTGTAGAGAAATCAGTTGAACTTGTTAGTTCCATGGTGAAAGTTGAATTGTCTTATGATACGTTTGGACTGTGAGGATTTCCCCCAGACAATGAAGTTATAAGTGATATGGATATTTTTGAGACTATGCTCTTGATCGTATTAGATAAAAACCAACCATGAAAATACTGCTAGTTTCAAGCAGTTGTTTACTCATATAAACAAAATTATGAAAACAGTAAGATTATCAGAATTTTAAGATATTGAGTTTGTTTCAGCAATCTCTTTTACTATCAAGTATATTAACACGCAACAAGTCAACAGGAAAGAGCATCCCGAAGAGTCAGACATGTAGCAACCTGGGTGGATCAAAGAGACAGGTGGCACCAAGTGGCATGTTGATTGACTTCAGTTCCCCTCCCAGCTCACCCACCCTGACTGCTCACTCCAGTAGTGATACTGTCAGTGTCAACAGCTTCGGCAGTGATGGTTTCTTTACTGGTTCTCAGGTGGGTGCCCGAACTATAGAGTGATGCGCTCTAAATTTTGTTTGTTCATGAAAATTAAACATTTATTGTGAACAAGCAAATATTGTTAACCTCTCTGAGTTTCATAGTAAACTTGTTGTACTATACAAATCAATTAATTTGTTTTATTAATTAATTTGCCTATGGCTACTGAAACAGTTTATTCATTTTCGTGATGACCCTATATACATTCAGTATTTTTCCAGAATTATCTTCTGGCTTGCTTTATCAAAATGAAAGGTATTTTTCTACTTCTACAATAAAATATGATGTCAATACCATACCATCAAATATCTTGCTCAACAATTTTAATTTGTATTTTTATGTTTAACTCCCTGAATAATAAAACTATCCAACTACAAAATAAAAAAGAATACAACAATATTTTTTTAAACGTGGATATTTGAATCTTGTAATTTTTTATACAAATTATATTGATCTAACCTGTGTATGGGTTCAATACTCCAATATGCAAGAGCTGTGATACAATATATCATTATTGGCTATAAGAAGGCAAATAAAGCTCCGAATTAAAATAATTTCTTATATCTATTTATTGAAAAGATTATTATTTTGTAAATATAATGTGTTTATTACTGGGAGAAACAACATTTTTAATGAGCCAAACATTTCACCTTTGCTGAGCCAATGTCAGCTCATTTCATCATAGAAACTGCTTTAAGAGCCAATGAGGTTATTAGGCGCTATTTTAAATTTTATTTTGACATTAAGCGTTTATATTACCATTATACATGCTTGATGACATAGCCCAGTGCATAACATAGTCGTCTGGCTTGGTGTGACGATGTATTGAGGTCACATTTATAAACAGTAGGACAAAATGGCATACCATCCGCTGATTTGCACCACGTCCAAAGCCAACACGTCCTCTCACGTTGTGTGACTGACAGACTGCTTTTTGCAGTTTGGAACTGCCTGATACGGTAACTTTACTGCATATGGTCTACAGTAAAACTCCGATTATCGGAACTAATCAGGGCTGGACCCGTTTCCGATAACGGAAATTTCCAATAATCCAAGGTTAAGTTAGTTTGACAATCTAGGCAGGTAATAAGTGTATCATATTATTATTATTATTATTATTATTATTATTATTGTAAAAACGTATTATTTATTTAGAAACTACAATACATATTACAGGATCACTTACCTATGTTTTTAAATCTTTAGTTTTTAAATCTTCAATAACAATAAGAAACAGTTTGTTATGTAACAAAGTTTGTTCCCTTTTTCCTAGCATAAACCATAAATGAAGGGCTTAGTTCAGTTCCTTATATTTTGACGGCTTCATTGACTTTCGATTCGGCATTTTAGAGCAATATTCTTCCATGCTAGACTTCTTTTTTACCCACACTGACACTGAAGAAATCCGTACTCCTAAATCAGCAGCTACTTTACGCAGTATTTCACCATTTTCTACCCTTCTAACTGTCTCTGATTTTTTCAATGATGTTACAAGCTCTTTTTTACGTTTAGCTGACATTGTAAATTATATCAGTACAGTACTCTATTAAATATTTGTAAAAACTGTCTGAATAAAAAACACACTAACAAACCATAAAAATAACTACACTTTACACAACAACAATAAACACTAAATAAGAAATTTAAGAATGAACAGTATGCGTAAATATCCCCGTGGCACTGGCACTTACAATCGGTAATCGGAAACTTGAGAATAAAAAACTACATTTAAGGGTTACTGACATTTAAAGGTTACCTCCCGACTTAAAAGTAGGGGAGTGGCCCATGACTCACATCCGCTCTGCATTTGTCTGCCACAACACTTGTTTACAAAACAATGTTAGGCGATTTTTGTTTATAGTAAATAATATAAATAAATGGAGTTTATTTCACAAATAATACAATTTAACAAAACATGGCAATTACGGAATATCACTAACCACTGTTCCCAGTAGTGTAGTTAGTTAACAAATTAAATATGAATAAAAAATAAATTAAATTTAGTTCATTTGTTGTCCAATAGCATGACAGCTGACGTGCAGCTCTGCGGTGTGTCTTGTTGTGAGGGAGACGAACAACAGATAAGATAAGATTTACAGATAACAATAACAGATAATGATTCTTACAGTGAACCTAAACTAAGTTTCGTTGAAATATTTACATTTTTTACAAACATATTTACAAAGTTATTTGATTTCATATATAAAAGTACACAGTTTCATATTTAATACAAAAACATTATAGAGATGGCCATTAATTAATTAATTGTACTTCTAATTTAACAAATATTTTCTTGTAAACAACTAAGTTAATTTCTATCTAAAAGCCATTTTTTCAGTTGTTTACAAAAGAGGTTTATATTTTGCATTTATTTCATTTCAGTAGGCAATATGTTAAAATACTTCGGTCCCAGAAATAAGGATGCTTGTTTTATTATGAACTTGTTTACTTTTGGTAATAGGAATAATTTGAGTGTATTGCTACGCATATTATAGTGGCTCCTTGAACCCTCTATTGCCACTTCTGCAGTAAAAGTCATAAAGTTTTATAAGTAAATAAATGTTGTATAGGAAATATTTTAATAAAGAGGAAATGAAGATTATAGTTTTAATATTTTTTTTAGAATAATGCGGAAAAACATGTTTTGTGTTCTTCTTTAGTTGTCAGTAACGTTTTTGACCCACCTGCCCAACAGACAATGCCATCCTGCAATCTAGAATGTACTAATCAAAAATACCGAGTATGCAATAAAGCTATATCACAAAAATGTCTATAAAATAAAACTTACATAAGTTATATTTCAACTGATTGTGCAATAGGTTTTCTTGAGTTTTCCATGTTAGGTTTTCATCAACAGTTATACCTTATACCCATATATTTAAAAGATTTTACTTTTTCATTAATTGCACAATTACAGCTAAGAATATTATTACAGCCATTACTATGGTATCTTATTGGAGATTGGAAATCAAAAGCATTTTATTTGCTGAACACCACTGTTTTGTAATATTAAGGTCATGAAATATGTGAGATTGAAGATTATCTTTAACTTTATCAGAATATACAAACACATTGTCATCTGCAAAAGCAAGGATGTTACCTTTACAATATTTACTCAATAAATCATTTATGAAAATGATGAATAGATTTTTAAGGCACTCCGACCTTAACAACCTCGGGTGAACTTAAATGATTACCTACTCGTACTTGCTGAGTGCGACCCGTGAAAAAAAACTTAAAAACCAATTTAATACTAAACCTCTAATTCCGATTTCCTCCATTTTTGCCAATAAAATATTATGATTTACAAAATCAAAAGCTTTTTTTGAGGTCAATGAATAGTGCAGATGTCTTACAACCGTTATTAAAACTCGTATAATAATGAAACAAAGTCAATCAGAGCGTCTTCGGTTGACTTGCCTTCCGTAAAGCCGAATTGCCTATCATTCTGCAATTTTTTATTGTTTTCAGATATGTTATAAGTCTTTTTTTCATGCATTTTTCAAATATTTTAGAAAACTGATTGGACGTATGTTATTTAAACTGTGAGAATTTTGTTTTTTAAACAGTGGAATAGTAATGCCTTTTTTAAGCACCTCTGGAAAAACACCAGTTGAAACACATAAGTTAATTAAATGAGATAGAAAAGGAGCTATTTTTTTCAGATATATGCTTTATTAACTGTACTGTCATGTTATCATATCCCATCAACTTTTTGTTTTTTAATTCTGTAATAATTTTGAGAATCTTGTTTGCATCTGTTTGTGTAATATAAAAGGAAGAAACATAACATCTGTTATCTGGCCGATAGAAAGCCGTAGAGTTAGTGCAGTTAATTACGTCACAAACACTGATAATGAAACTATTCACATTGTCTGCGACACTCTGAGGATTATCTAAGTTGTTTCCATTCTCCAGTACAATTTTATTCACATTCTTATTAACGCTGTTGCCAGTCAAATTATTTATTTTCTATTGTTGACTTATGTCGCCATCATGCTCATTTATGAGTTTGGAGTAATATTGATTTAAAAAAAAAATCTATATCATTTTTTAATTTGTCAGTAAATTAATCAAAATATTTCTTAAAACGAATATCATAAGGTCTTCTGTAAATTTATATAGCTTTTGTCTTTTCTTAAATCTATTTAATATATTGTTATTAATCCAAGGGCTTTTAAATTTAACTTTATCAAGCTTATTTCTTGCAGTTATTTCTAAAGTATTAATATTTATAGTATAATTTAACTTATCTAAGAATAATTTATAACAATAATTAACATTATCTTTACTGAAAATATCTCTCCAGTATACATCATCTATATTCTGATTGATTCCATCGAAATTATACTTAATTTTTATTTTGCCATACTGTTTATTTTTGTTTGGATAAGGGGTTATTATTTTTCAACCTAACACAAGGTGATCTGATAAACCAATATCAAATACTGCACTCTCAAGATTATTTATATCTCTAAATCGAACAAAAATATGATGTACACAGGTAGAAGATGTATCAGTAATTGTAGTTGGTTGGGTAATTAGCAGTGTAAAACTACTATTACTCATTAACCTCTCAACTGCTGTAAACGAGTTAAGTCGTGCGCCGCCGTCTGTCCTGCTGTGCTACGCACGACTGAAGTCGTTCCGCCGAACGCGCTCAGTGTGCTGTACACGTATCAAGTCGGTATTGATTATTTCTCCATTTCAACATACCCACGACATCTATGGATACTTTGTTGAACTACTAGCAAGCTCTTTACTAAACAGAGAATAGTTTTCATTGGTTCATTATGTTGTATACAGCTGACTGTTGGCACTGGCAACTGACAGTGGCTGTTTACTGTATTGTTATGGCGTCTACATCACGCGATTTGCGTCTTGTTACGGAGTCGGAAATTGATAATTTACTGTGTTATAAGATAATATAAGCGTTATACAAATGAAAAAATAATGAAACCACTATGTATAAATGAGTATAATGTTTATCTAAGCATGGGTTACTCTATCTGTAAAAAACCCAGCACAGGGGGTTGGCATGCTACTGAAAACCCAGCAGTTGAGAGGTTAAATATGATGTACACAGGTAGAAGATGTATCAGTAATTGTAGTTGGTTGGGTAATTAGCAGTATAAAACTACTATTACTCATTAAATATGATGTACACAGGTAGAAGATGTATCAGTAATTGTAGTTGGTTCGGTAATTAGCAGTATAAAACTACTATTACTCATTAAATATGATTTACACAGGTAGAAGATGTATCAGTAATTGTAGTGGGTTGGTTAATTAGCAGTATAAAACTACTATTACTCATTAAATATGATCTACACAGGTAGAAGATGTATCAGTAATTGTAGTTGGTTGGTTAATTAGCAGTATAAAACTACTATTACTCATTAAATATGATGTACACAGGTAGAAGATGTATCAGTAATTGTAGTTGGTTGGGTAATTAGCAGTGTAAAACTACTATTACTCATTAAATATGATGTACACAGGTAGAAGATGTATCAGTAATTGTAGTTGGTTGGGTAATTAGCAGTGTAAAACTACTATTACTCATTAAATATGATCTACACAGGTAGAAGATGTATCAGTAATTGTAGTTGGTTCGGTAATTAGCAGTATAAAACTACTATTACTCATTAAATATGATCTACACAGGTAGAAGATGTATCAGTAATTGTAGTTGGTTGGTTAATTAGCAGTATAAAACTACTATTACTCATTAAATATGATGTACACAGGTAGAAGATGTATCAGTAATTGTAGTTGGTTGGTTAATTAGCAGTATAAAACTACTATTACTCATTAAATATGATGTACACAGGTAGAAGATGTATCAGTAATTGTAGTTGGTTGGGTAATTAGCAGTATAAAACTACTATTACTCATTAAATATGATTTACACAGGTAGAAGATGTATCAGTAATTGTAGTTGGTTGGGTAATTAGCAGTGTAAAACTACTATTACTCATTAAATATGATGTACACAGGTAGAAGATGTATCAGTAATTGTAGTTGGTTGGGTAATTAGCAGTATAAAACTACTATTACTCATTAAATATGATGTACACAGGTAGAAGATGTATCAGTAATTGTAGTTGGTTCGGTAATTAGCAGTGTAAAACTACTATTACTCATTAAATATGATGTACACAGGTAGAAGATGTATCAGTAATTGTAGTTGGTTGGGTAATTAGCAGTGTAAAACTACTATTACTCATTAAATATGATGTACACAGGTAGAAGATGTATCAGTAATTGTAGTTGGTTCGGTAATTAGCAGTGTAAAACTACTATTACTCATTAAATATGATGTACACAGGTAGAAGATGTATCAGTAATTGTAGTTGGTTCGGTAATTAGCAGTATAAAACTACTATTACTCATTAAATATGATGTACACAGGTAGAAGATGTATCAGTAATTGTAGTTGGTTCGGTAATTAGCAGTGTAAAACCACTATTACTCATTAAATATGATGTACACAGGTAGAAGATGTATCAGTAATTGTAGTTGGTTCGGTAATTAGCAGTATAAAACTACTATTACTCATTAAATATGATGTACACAGGTAGAAGATGTATCAGTAATTGTAGTTGGTTCGGTAATTAGCAGTGTAAAACTACTATTACTCATTAAATATGATGTACACAGGTAGAAGATGTATCAGTAATTGTAGTTGGTTGGTTAATTAGCAGTATAAAACTACTATTACTCATTAAATATGATGTACACAGGTAGAAGATGTATCAGTAATTGTAGTTGGTTCGGTAATTAGCAGTGTAAAACTACTATTACTCATTAAATATGATGTACACAGGTAGAAGATGTATCAGTAATTGTAGTTGGTTCGGTAATTAGCAGTGTAAAACTACTATTACTCATTAAATATGATCTACACAGGTAGAAGATGTATCAGTAATTGTAGTTGGTTCGGTAATTAGCAGTATAAAACTACTATTACTCATTAAATATGATGTACACAGGTAGAAGATGTATCAGTAATTGTAGTTGGTTCGGTAATTAGCAGTGTAAAACTACTATTACTCATTAAATATGATGTACACAGGTAGAAGATGTATCAGTAATTGTAGTTGGTTCGGTAATTAGCAGTATAAAACTACTATTACTCATTAAATATGATGTACACAGGTAGAAGATGTATCAGTAATTGTAGTTGGTTGGTTAATTAGCAGTATAAAACTACTATTACTCATTAAATATGATCCACACAGGTAGAAGATGTATCAGTAATTGTAGTTGGTTGGTTAATTAGCAGTATAAAACTACTATAACTCATTAAATATGATCTACACAGGTAGAAGATGTATCAGTAATTGTAGTTGGTTCGGTAATTAGCAGTATAAAACTACTATTACTCATTAAATATGATGTACACAGGTAGAAGATGTATCAGTAATTGTAGTTGGTTCGGTAATTAGCAGTGTAAAACTACTATTACTCATTAAATATGATCTACACAGGTAGAAGATGTATCAGTAATTGTAGTTGGTTGGTTAATTAGCAGTATAAAACTACTATTACTCATTAAATATGATCTACACAGGTAGAAGATGTATCAGTAATTGTAGTTGGTTGGTTAATTAGCAGTGTAAAACTACTATTACTCATTAAATATGATCTACACAGGTAGAAGATGTATCAGTAATTGTAGTTGGTTCGGTAATTAGCAGTATAAAACTACTATTACTCATTATATATGATGTACACAGGTAGAAGATGTATCAGTAATTGTAGTTGGTTCGGTAATTAGCAGTGTAAAACTACTATTACTCATTAAATATGATGTACACAGGTAGAAGATGTATCAGTAATTGTAGTTGGTTGGTTAATTAGCAGTATAAAACTACTATTACTCATTAAATATGATCTACACAGGTAGAAGATGTATCAGTAATTGTAGTTGGTTCGGTAATTAGCAGTATAAAACTACTATTACTCATTAAATATGATCTACACAGGTAGAAGATGTATCAGTAATTGATCTTTTTTTTTTTTTTTTTTTACTTCAATCGCCAGTTGACATGGGCCCACAGGCCTGTGCGTCAAGTTGGTTGGGTAATTAGCAGTGTAAAACTACTATTACTCATTAAATATGATCTACACAGGTAGAAGATGTATCAGTAATTGTAGTTGGTTGGTTAATTAGCAGTGTAAAACTACTATTACTCATTAAATATGATGTACACAGGTAGAAGATGTATCAGTAATTGTAGTTGGTTGGGTAATTAGCAGTGTAAAACTACTATTACTCATTAAATATGATCTACACAGGTAGAAGATGTATCAGTAATTGTAGTTGGTTGGTTAATTAGCAGTGTAAAACTACTATTACTCATTAAATATGATGTACACAGGTAGAAGATGTATCAGTAATTGTAGTTGGTTCGGTAATTAGCAGTATAAAACTACTATTACTCATTAAATATGATGTACACAGGTAGAAGATGTATCAGTAATTGTAGTTGGTTGGGTAATTAGCAGTATAAAACTACTATTACTCATTAAATATGATGTACACAGGTAGAAGATGTATCAGTAATTGTAGTTGGTTGGGTAATTAGCAGTGTAAAACTACTATTACTCATTAAATATGATGTACACAGGTAGAAGATGTATCAGTAATTGTAGTTGGTTGGGTAATTAGCAGTATAAAACTACTATTACTCATTAAATATGATGTACACAGGTAGAAGATGTATCAGTAATTGTAGTTGGTTGGGTAATTAGCAGTGTAAAACTACTATTACTCATTAAATATGATGTACACAGGTAGAAGATGTATCAGTAATTGTAGTTGGTTGGGTAATTAGCAGTATAAAACTACTATTACTCATTAAATATGATGTACACAGGTAGAAGATGTATCAGTAATTGTAGTTGGTTGGGTAATTAGCAGTATAAAACTACTATTACTCATTAAATATGATGTACACAGGTAGAAGATGTATCAGTAATTGTAGTTGGTTGGGTAATTAGCAGTGTAAAACTACTATTACTCATTAAATATGATGTACACAGGTAGAAGATGTATCAGTAATTGTAGTTGGTTGGGTAATTAGCAGTGTAAAACTACTATTACTCATTAAATATGATGTACACAGGTAGAAGATGTATCAGTAATTGTAGTTGGTTGGGTAATTAGCAGTATAAAACTACTATTACTCATTAAATATGATGTACACAGGTAGAAGATGTATCAGTAATTGTAGTTGGTTCGGTAATTAGCAGTGTAAAACTACTATTACTCATTAAATATGATGTACACAGGTAGAAGATGTATCAGTAATTGTAGTTCGTTGGGTAATTAGCAGTATAAAACTACTATTACTCATTAAATATGATCTACACAGGTAGAAGATGTATCAGTAATTGTAGTTGGTTGGTTAATTAGCAGTATAAAACTACTATTACTCATTAAATATGATCTACACAGGTAGAAGATGTATCAGTAATTGTAGTTGGTTGGTTAATTAGCAGTATAAAACTACTATTACTCATTAAATATGATCTACACAGGTAGAAGATGTATCAGTAATTGTAGTTGGTTGGGTAATTAGCAGTATAAAACTACTATTACTCATTAAATATGATGTACACAGGTAGAAGATGTATCAGTAATTGTAGTTGGTTGGGTAATTAGCAGTATAAAACTACTATTACTCTTTAAATATGATGTACACAGGTAGAAGATGTATCAGTAATTGTAGTTGGTTGGGTAATTAGCAGTGTAAAACTACTATTACTCATTAAATATGATGTACACAGGTAGAAGATGTATCAGTAATTGTAGTTGGTTGGGTAATTAGCAGTATAAAACTACTATTACTCATTAAATATGATGTACACAGGTAGAAGATGTATCAGTAATTGTAGTTGGTTGGGTAATTAGCAGTATAAAACTACTATTACTCATTAAATATGATGTACACAGGTAGAAGATGTATCAGTAATTGTAGTTGGTTGGGTAATTAGCAGTATAAAACTACTATTACTCATTAAATATGATGTACACAGGTAGAAGATGTATCAGTAATTGTAGTTGGTTCGGTAATTAGCAGTATAAAACTACTATTACTCATTAAATATGATGTACACAGGTAGAAGATGTATCAGTAATTGTAGTTGGTTCGGTAATTAGCAGTGTAAAACTACTATTACTCATTAAATATGATGTACACAGGTAGAAGATGTATCAGTAATTGTAGTTGGTTCGGTAATTAGCAGTGTAAAACTATTATTACTCATTAAATATGATGTACACAGGTAGAAGATGTATCAGTAATTGTAGTTGGTTCGGTAATTAGCAGTGTAAAACTACTATTACTCATTAAATATGATGTACACAGGTAGAAGATGTATCAGTAATTGTAGTTGGTTCGGTAATTAGCAGTGTAAAACTACTATTACTCATTAAATATGATTTACACAGGTAGAAGATGTATCAGTAATTGTAGTTGGTTCGGTAATTAGCAGTATAAAACTACTATTACTCATTAAATATGATGTACACAGGTAGAAGATGTATCAGTAATTGTAGTTGGTTCGGTAATTAGCAGTGTAAAACTACTATTACTCATTAAATATGATGTACACAGGTAGAAGATGTATCAGTAATTGTAGTTGGTTCGGTAATTAGCAGTATAAAACTACTATTACTCATTAAATATGATGTACACAGGTAGAAGATGTATCAGTAATTGTAGTTGGTTGGTTAATTAGCAGTATAAAACTACTATTACTCATTAAATATGATCTACACAGGTAGAAGATGTATCAGTAATTGTAGTTGGTTGGTTAATTAGCAGTTTAAAACTACTATTACTCATTAAATATGATCTACACAGGTAGAAGATGTATCAGTAATTGTAGTTGGTTCGGTAATTAGCAGTATAAAACTACTATTACTCATTAAATATGATGTACACAGGTAGAAGATGTATCAGTAATTGTAGTTGGTTCGGTAATTAGCAGTGTAAAACTACTATTACTCATTAAATATGATCTACACAGGTAGAAGATGTATCAGTAATTGTAGTTGGTTGGTTAATTAGCAGTATAAAACTACTATTACTCATTAAATATGATCTACACAGGTAGAAGATGTATCAGTAATGGTAGTTGGTTCGGTAATTAGCAGTGTAAAACTACTATTACTCATTAAATATGATCTACACAGGTAGAAGATGTATCAGTAATTGTAGTTGGTTCGGTAATTAGCAGTATAAAACTACTATTACTCATTAAATATGATGTACACAGGTAGAAGATGTATCAGTAATTGTAGTTGGTTCGGTAATTAGCAGTGTAAAACTACTATTACTCATTAAATATGATCTACACAGGTAGAAGATGTATCAGTAATTGTAGTTGGTTGGTTAATTAGCAGTATAAAACTACTATTACTCATTAAATATGATCTACACAGGTAGAAGATGTATCAGTAATTGTAGTTGGTTCGGTAATTAGCAGTATAAAACTACTATTACTCATTAAATATGATCTACACAGGTAGAAGATGTATCAGTAATTGATTTTTTTTTTTTTTTTTTTACTTCAATCGCCAGTTGACATGGGCCCACAGGCCTGTGCGTCAAGTTGGTTGGGTAATTAGCAGTGTAAAACTACTATTACTCATTAAATATGATCTACACAGGTAGAAGATGTATCAGTAATTGTAGTTGGTTGGTTAATTAGCAGTGTAAAACTACTATTACTCATTAAATATGATGTACACAGGTAGAAGATGTATCAGTAATTGTAGTTGGTTCGGTAATTAGCAGTATAAAACTACTATTACTCATTAAATATGATGTACACAGGTAGAAGATGTATCAGTAATTGTAGTTGGTTGGGTAATTAGCAGTATAAAACTACTATTACTCATTAAATATGATGTACACAGGTAGAAGATGTATCAGTAATTGTAGTTGGTTGGGTAATTAGCAGTGTAAAACTACTATTACTCATTAAATATGATTTACACAGGTAGAAGATGTATCAGTAATTGTAGTTGGTTGGGTAATTAGCAGTATAAAACTACTATTACTCATTAAATATGATGTACACAGGTAGAAGATGTATCAGTAATTGTAGTTGGTTGGGTAATTAGCAGTGTAAAACTACTATTACTCATTAAATATGATGTACACAGGTAGAAGATGTATCAGTAATTGTAGTTGGTTGGGTAATTAGCAGTATAAAACTACTATTACTCATTAAATATGATGTACACAGGTAGAAGATGTATCAGTAATTGTAGTTGGTTGGGTAATTAGCAGTATAAAACTACTATTACTCATTAAATATGATGTACACAGGTAGAAGATGTATCAGTAATTGTAGTTGGTTGGGTAATTAGCAGTGTAAAACTACTATTACTCATTAAATATGATGTACACAGGTAGAAGATGTATCAGTAATTGTAGTTGGTTGGGTAATTAGCAGTGTAAAACTACTATTACTCATTAAATATGATGTACACAGGTAGAAGATGTATCAGTAATTGTAGTTGGTTGGGTAATTAGCAGTATAAAACTACTATTACTCATTAAATATGATGTACACAGGTAGAAGATGTATCAGTAATTGTAGTTGGTTCGGTAATTAGCAGTGTAAAACTACTATTACTCATTAAATATGATGTACACAGGTAGAAGATGTATCAGTAATTGTAGTTCGTTGGGTAATTAGCAGTATAAAACTACTATTACTCATTAAATATGATCTACACAGGTAGAAGATGTATCAGTAATTGTAGTTGGTTGGTTAATTAGCAGTATAAAACTACTATTACTCATTAAATATGATCTTCACAGGTAGAAGATGTATCAGTAATTGTAGTTGGTTGGTTAATTAGCAGTATAAAACTACTATTACTCATTAAATATGATCTACACAGGTAGAAGATGTATCAGTAATTGTAGTTGGTTGGGTAATTAGCAGTATAAAACTACTATTACTCATTAAATATGATGTACACAGGTAGAAGATGTATCAGTAATTGTAGTTGGTTGGGTAATTAGCAGTATAAAACTACTATTACTCATTAAATATGATATACACAGGTAGAAGATGTATCAGTAATTGTAGTTGGTTGGGTAATTAGCAGTGTAAAACTACTATTACTCATTAAATATGATGTACACAGGTAGAAGATGTATCAGTAATTGTAGTTGGTTGGGTAATTAGCAGTATAAAACTACTATTACTCATTAAATATGATGTACACAGGTAGAAGATGTATCAGTAATTGTAGTTGGTTGGGTAATTAGCAGTATAAAACTACTATTACTCATTAAATATGATGTACACAGGTAGAAGATGTATCAGTAATTGTAGTTGGTTGGGTAATTAGCAGTATAAAACTACTATTACTCATTAAATATGATGTACACAGGTAGAAGATGTATCAGTAATTGTAGTTGGTTGGGTAATTAGCAGTATAAAACTACTATTACTCATTAAATATGATGTACACAGGTAGAAGATGTATCAGTAATTGTAGTTGGTTCGGTAATTAGCAGTATAAAACTACTAAAACTCATTAAATATGATGTACACAGGTAGAAGATGTATCAGTAATTGTAGTTGGTTCGGTAATTAGCAGTGTAAAACTACTATTACTCATTAAATATGATGTACACACGTAGAAGATGTATCAGTAATTGTAGTTGGTTGGGTAATTAGCAGTATAAAACTACTATTACTCATTAAATATGATCTACACAGGTAGAAGATGTATCAGTAATTGTAGTTGGTTGGGTAATTAGCAGTGTAAAACTACTATTACTCATTAAATATGATGTACACAGGTAGAAGATGTATCAGTAATTGTAGTTGGTTCGGTAATTAGCAGTATAAAACTATTATTACTCATTAAATATGATGTACACAGGTAGAAGATGTATCAGTAATTGTAGTTGGTTGGGTAATTAGCAGTGTAAAACTACTATTACTCATTAAATATGATGTACACAGGTAGAAGATGTATCAGTAATTGTAGTTGGTTCGTAATTAGCAGTATAAAACTATTATTACTCAATTAATATGATGTACACAGGTAGAAGATGTATCAGTAATTGTAGTTGGTTGGTTAATTAGCAGTATAAAACTATTATTACTCATTAAATATGATGTACACAGGTAGAAGATGTATCAGTAATTGTAGTTGGTTGGTTAATTAGCAGTGTAAAACTACTATTACTCATTAAATATGATGTACACAGGTAGAAGATGTATCAGTAATTGTAGTTGGTTGGTTAATTAGCAGTATAAAACTATTATTACTCATTAAATATGATGTACACAGGTAGAAGATGTATCAGTAATTGTAGTTGGTTCGGTAATTAGCAGTGTAAAACTACTATTACTCATTAAATATGATGTACACAGGTAGAAGATGTATCAGTAATTGTAGTTGGTTGGGTAATTAGCAGTGTAAAACTACTATTACTCATTAAATATGATTTACACAGGTAGAAGATGTATCAGTTATTGTAGTTGGTTGGGTAATTAGCAGTATAAAACTACTATTACTCATTAAATATGATGTACACAGGTAGAAGATGTATCAGTAATTGTAGTTGGTTGGGTAATTAGCAGTGTAAAACTACTATTACTCATTAAATATGATGTACACAGGTAGAAGATGTATCAGTAATTGTAGTTGGTTGGGTAATTAGCAGTATAAAACTACTATTACTCATTAAATATGATGTACACAGGTAGAAGATGTATCAGTAATTGTAGTTGGTTGGGTAATTAGCAGTATAAAACTACTATTACTCATTAAATATGATGTACACAGGTAGAAGATGTATCAGTAATTGTAGTTGGTTGGGTAATTAGCAGTGTAAAACTACTATTACTCATTAAATATGATGTACACAGGTAGAAGATGTATCAGTAATTGTAGTTGGTTGGGTAATTAGCAGTGTAAAACTACTATTACTCATTAAATATGATGTACACAGGTAGAAGATGTATCAGTAATTGTAGTTGGTTGGGTAATTAGCAGTATAAAACTACTATTACTCATTAAATATGATGTACACAGGTAGAAGATGTATCAGTAATTGTAGTTGGTTCGGTAATTAGCAGTGTAAAAACTACTATTACTCATTAAATATGATGTACACAGGTAGAAGATGTATCAGTAATTGTAGTTCGTTGGGTAATTAGCAGTATAAAACTACTATTACTCATTAAATATGATCTACACAGGTAGAAGATGTATCAGTAATTGTAGTTGGTTGGTTAATTAGCAGTATAAAACTACTATTACTCATTAAATATGATCTTCACAGGTAGAAGATGTATCAGTAATTGTAGTTGGTTGGTTAATTAGCAGTATAAAACTACTATTACTCATTAAATATGATCTACACAGGTAGAAGATGTATCAGTAATTGTAGTTGGTTGGGTAATTAGCAGTATAAAACTACTATTACTCATTAAATATGATGTACACAGGTAGAAGATGTATCAGTAATTGTAGTTGGTTGGGTAATTAGCAGTATAAAACTACTATTACTCATTAAATATGATATACACAGGTAGAAGATGTATCAGTAATTGTAGTTGGTTGGGTAATTAGCAGTGTAAAACTACTATTACTCATTAAATATGATGTACACAGGTAGAAGATGTATCAGTAATTGTAGTTGGTTGGGTAATTAGCAGTATAAAACTACTATTACTCATTAAATATGATGTACACAGGTAGAAGATGTATCAGTAATTGTAGTTGGTTGGGTAATTAGCAGTATAAAACTACTATTACTCATTAAATATGATGTACACAGGTAGAAGATGTATCAGTAATTGTAGTTGGTTGGGTAATTAGCAGTATAAAACTACTATTACTCATTAAATATGATGTACACAGGTAGAAGATGTATCAGTAATTGTAGTTGGTTGGGTAATTAGCAGTATAAAACTACTATTACTCATTAAATATGATGTACACAGGTAGAAGATGTATCAGTAATTGTAGTTGGTTCGGTAATTAGCAGTATAAAACTACTAAAACTCATTAAATATGATGTACACAGGTAGAAGATGTATCAGTAATTGTAGTTGGTTCGGTAATTAGCAGTGTAAAACTACTATTACTCATTAAATATGATGTACACACGTAGAAGATGTATCAGTAATTGTAGTTGGTTGGGTAATTAGCAGTATAAAACTACTATTACTCATTAAATATGATCTACACAGGTAGAAGATGTATCAGTAATTGTAGTTGGTTGGGTAATTAGCAGTGTAAAACTACTATTACTCATTAAATATGATGTACACAGGTAGAAGATGTATCAGTAATTGTAGTTGGTTCGGTAATTAGCAGTATAAAACTATTATTACTCATTAAATATGATGTACACAGGTAGAAGATGTATCAGTAATTGTAGTTGGTTGGGTAATTAGCAGTGTAAAACTACTATTACTCATTAAATATGATGTACACAGGTAGAAGATGTATCAGTAATTGTAGTTGGTTCGTAATTAGCAGTATAAAACTATTATTACTCAATTAATATGATGTACACAGGTAGAAGATGTATCAGTAATTGTAGTTGGTTGGTTAATTAGCAGTATAAAACTATTATTACTCATTAAATATGATGTACACAGGTAGAAGATGTATCAGTAATTGTAGTTGGTTGGTTAATTAGCAGTGTAAAACTCAGAATCAGAATCAGAATGTTTATTTTCCCAAAATAATAAATAATACAATATTTTGTTGTAAAAGAACATTAATAAAAAGAATGAAACTTAAATCTAACAATGTAACTAAATATGTTTATTTACTAGTTATATAATTACATCTTAATATAAAAATAACGTATTAATATCAATTTGTTCCTTCAGGGAAAATAGGAACCTACATAGGCAAAGGTAACCTGTGCGTAGGCTCCGAGTCATTATCTGGCCAGAGAATGGAACTGATTTTATTTAGTTTTTGCAGGCGTAAAATTAGTTTGTCTGTTAATAATTGTATTAAACATAATTTTATCTTAATAATCTTAAAAATGTTTGAACAAATAGTGTCTATTGAATTTTGCTTTCGTCAATGTCAGATGATGGAAGACGGTAACTGCTAACCAGTAAGACGGTAGTGTGCTGGGGGGGAGGGTGTGTGGGGGGGCCAAGGTCAGACAGGCCTGGTGTACCCGGTCACAATCAGAGCCTCCACCTCCTCCTCACTGAGACTGATAAGGAACTGAGACAGTTTGTTCTTAAATAAGGATAATGAAGGCAATTGAAAAAGCTCAGTTCCTCTGTATCTCTGACACATATTTCTGTATACAATTTGAGAAATGTAAAAACTATTTGTCGTAGAGTAATGTTTAAATAAATTAATTGTATTAATTCCAATATTTCTTGAGTATCTAGTGCTATATGTGTGAGTAGTTGGAGTAAATATATTGTTGAAATGTTGGTAAATGTGTATAATTAAAACTTTTAAGAATAGTTGTCGGACAGTAAAAAGATGGGTTTCACGGAACAATTCAATGGTGGGAAAGCGTTTAGGTTTTTTAAAAGCTAATTTTATTATTGATTTTTGTACTATATTAAGGGGTTGAAGAATTGTTTTGTAGGCTCCGCCCCATGCGATTACGCCAAAAGAAAGTAACGATTGGACATACGCATAATAGGCTATTTTAATCTCCTTCTCATACAATACATCAGACAATTCTCTAAATGCGTAAATAAACTTTCTGAGCCTATTCTTTAGGTAGTCCACATGCTGTGTCCATTTCATTTGACTGTCAAAGACGATACCTAAGTATTTATAGGAATCGACCCGCTGTATTTTACCACAGTTACAATTACCATTCATATAATTACCACAAGAGTGAATAATCAAATCCGGAAGTAAGTAACAATTATTAGTTAATGAAATTGGCATAAATTTTGTTTTTGAAACATTGAGCGTTAGTACATTTTGATCTAGCCACTTTTTTATAATTTCCAAATCCAACAATGCCTGCGTGCGAACATCATTCCAGGTTTTACCCCGCGTCATAATTAATGTATCATCAGCAAAAAGGAACAATTGGCTTTTGATATTTAATTTAGAAATGTTATTGATATAAATTAAGAATAAAATAGGTCCAAGGGTGCTGCCTTGAATAACACCGTAATTTAATGGCAACGGGTCACTGTCGACGTTACAGATAGTTGTCACTTGTTGCCTGTGAGTCAGGTACGACTGAAACCAAGATAAGGCACAGCCCCTAACTCCCACAGCCTCAAGTTTCTTAAGCAGCTTATTTCTGTCCACGGAGTCGAACGCTTTTTTAAGATCTAAAAAGGTTAACAATGTTTTTTCATTACTAGAAATGGCAGTGTTTATTTCTTTGCACACCTCAAAGAGAGCATCAGAAATATTTTTGTCCGAACGAAATCCGTATTGACTGTTAGAAATAATGTTGTAATTTTGAATAAACGTGACTAATTGCTCCTTAATAGTTTTCTCTAAAATTTTAGACAGTACGCTAAGTAATGCAATGGGGCGGAAATTGTTTTTGTCTGATATTACATCAGATTTGTGTAGTGGTATGATTTTGGCCAATTTAAAACAATTTGGAAAAATCCCTGTTGTTATACTCAAGTTGATTAGGTGTTGCAGAGGTTTACAGAGAATATGTATGTTCAGCTTGAGGAGTTCAGTAGAGATGCCGTCATGACCGGGAGCAGACCCGCCCCGCAGGCCGTGCACGAGTCGTACTACGTCATATTCTGTGACAGTATTAAAAGTTAAGCCAGTATGTTGCCAATAATCCTCGTCAGTCACAACTGGGTTCCCAGTAGCATCTATATCATTTGCCAGATTTTGTCCAACAGAGGCAAAAAATGTATTAAAATCATTTGCAACAGTTTTGCATGTATCATGATCTATGGGTGAGACATTAGGAATATATTTCTGGATAGGGAATCCGCTTTTTTTATTTTCTCGACCAGATAATTCCTTAATAACTTTCCATAATACTTTAGGATTTTTACCTGCTTGATTTATTTTAGATCTGTAATAATTTCGTTTTGTTTGCCTTAGTAGGTTGGATAAATGTTGTCTAAATGTCTTAAAGGTTTCTTTAATTACAGGATTAAATGGTTGTTTTTTAACTGCTTTACTGAGTTTGTCTCTTTCTCGTATTCCACGAATTAATTCCAATGTAATCCAGGGTTTTAACTTACGCCATCTGGAACTAGAATTTTTTGCTGTTTGTTTTGAATTTACAATTGAGTTTTTTATGTGGTCACATAATATGTCTGCACAAATGTTCACATCATTACTACTAAAGACAATCTCCCAGTTGGACTTGGCGAGGTTGTCAGTAAGTAGTGCATGGTCTATGTAAGTGCGGGGGTTGTGCGTGGCGCTGTTGTCAATATGTGTGGGGGGTCCTAGTATCGTAAGGGCAGTGCTATAGTGGTCCGTTATAGTGGTCTTAAAAACAGCTGATTTAATGTCTGTTATGTCAGAGTAGCGTACAAAGATGTGGTCGATGCAGGACTGGCTAGTCTCAGTTTCTCTAGTAGCTTTATCTATACATTGAACCAGTCCTGCTTCAACTAAGTAATTCTTATAATAGTCAGAAATTTTGTCATTTTTTAATAAATCCAGGTTAACATCTCCAAGTAATACACACATTTTGGACTTTTCTATACTGTTGTAGAAGTTATGTAATTGTTCAATGAATAGGTCTATGTTACTGTCAAATGTTCTGTAAATAGCTAATAAGTTAAACTGTTTTTTCCAAAGAGTGAAGTCTAGTGCTAATCCGTAAACGTCTCCCAACGCAACCTGTTTTACGGTAGCTGACAAGTATTTCCTAGCGTAAACAATAACACCGTCATTTTGGTTGCGTTGGTTATCAGTCCTGTAAAGGTCAAAGTCGTTGATGTGAGTTCCCATGTCCCCTCCCTCCCGCACCCAGCATTCCGTCAGAACTATAATATCTATTCTCTGTTTAAGTGAGTCTAAAAAAATTAAAAGTTCGTCAAAGTTTTTTGTATAGGATCTAATATTACAATGAAAAATATTTAACTGAAAATTGTCTGAAGAAACGTTAAAAAAGTTACTGTATTGATTGAAGTTATTTAATGAGAAACAAGGTTTAATGAGCAAGCAGTCATCGTCTTCATCACTATCACTGCCTGTTGTCATCGCCCTTGCACAGCTTACCTGCCCTGTCCCATAGTAATATTTAACAAAGTAAATGTGCCGTTATGCCTGTGTAAATAAATGTTTTGGACTGATTTAATGACAATTGGAAAGAGAAAAAAAATTATATACATATATATACATATACATACATATATATACATATATATATATACATATATATACATATACACACACATACATATACATATACATACATACACACACCCACATACATACACATACATACACACATATATAATATATAAATAAATGAATCTATAAAAATATAAGAATAACATAAACCAGTACATAATAATAATTGGTTGACCACAAAACAAAAAGTACTGAAACTGAACATATAAAACCGTTATAAAGCAACGTAAGGTTCTACCTCGTTATTAATTGAACTAAATCCTAATTAAATAAATATGCTGCAGTATATTCAATTTGGAGGGTAAACAAAAAAGGTGTACTATTTTATCTACGGTGTGTAAAGAAAAAGATCGAATCAACGCATAGAAACTATTTGTAATTAATATTTAAGTAATTAACATATTATCATGATTTAAATGATTAATTTAACATTTAAAATATCAATGGTAAATAAAATATTAACGTAAGTAACTCTGATAGAATGAATGGATTATTATAATACAAAGTATTACAACAGGATTGAAAATCAAAATATTCTAGCTGTTTAGCGTCTATAAAACGTAATTAAAAAGAATTTAATCCATATTATACTATAAGGTATACTTTTTACTAATGTATATTTGCAAGAAACTCTATTTAAAAAAAAAAAAAAAAGGATTTCACTTGGTTTCTGTTAACTAAATTATAATGATAAACGTGTTAAGTTGTACATTTTTATATTTTAAGTATTAAGATATAATAAAAATGAATCTATAAAAATATAAAAAGAACATAAACCAGTACATGATAATAATTGGTTGACCACAAGACAAAAAGTACTGAAACTGAACATGTAAAACCGTTATAAAGCAACGTAAGGTTCTACCTCGTTATTAATTAAACTAAATCTTAATTAAATTAATATGTTGCAGTATTTTCAATTTGGAGGGTAAACAAAAGGTGTACTATTTTATCTACGGTGTGTAAAGAGAAAGATCGAATCAACGCATAGAAACTATTTGTAATTAATATTTAAGTAGTTAACATATTATCATGATTTAAATGATTAATTTAAAATTAAAAATATCAATGGTAAATAAAATGTTAACATAAGTAACTCTGATAGAATGAATGGATTATTATAATACAAAGTATTACAAAAGGATTGAAAATCAAAATATTCTAGCTGTTTAGCGTCTATAAAACGTCATTAAAAAGAATGTAATCCATATTATACCATAAGGTATACTTTTTACTAATGATAAACGTGTTAAGTTGTACAAAACAGGAAAATAAAAAATAGATAATAAAACTGATAATATAAATTAAGTACCATGCTATAAATGATATGAAAAAAGAAAGAAAAACAATTGAACTATAAGTCTATTTACTTGTAGAATCATACTTGTCCATATCCTCATTAGAGAGTACCCTGATGGAAGCGTCTCCCTCCTTGTGCTTGATCAGCACTTTGCCGTTGACGAACGCAGCGAAGTTGATTTTGCCCTCACGACGCAGCCTCCTGGCCATCCCGAGCAGCGCCTTGTTGCTTGGAGTCAGGTGCTCGTTGATGAACACATTCGTTGTTGGGAATGTGTTGACGATCTCTGACGCCAGAAGGACCTTCTTCGCTCGTACTGCAGTCAGCCAGCCTTCTCTCGCCACCCTCGACACAAACTGCACGATGATGGGTGGGTAAGCATGCTTCCGGGAGTACAGCCGCAGGCGGTGCGCTATCGACACGTCTTCTTTTTTAAAAGCGATTCCAATTGCACCGGCAGTCCTCCCCAAGAGCTCATACACGTTTTCCGAGTTGGTAACTGGGATTCCGGTAATTTCCAAGTTGGATGCACGGGAGTGTTGCTCAAGATCGGACAGCTGTAGCTTCAACTCACGCGTTTCGGACGAGAGGCGGTCGTTCTCTTGTTTGAGCGTGTCGCAGCGATGGTTCAGCTCCTTCTGGTTGTCATCCAATGTAGTAATACTACTTTTAATTGTCTGTATATCACTTGACAATGTGCTAATGGATGTTTTAATCTCATCTATTTTATTTTCCATAGTGGTAATGAGCTCACTTTTTAAAGACTTAATGGCTTCCAAGATTGAGCGTTTGTCTTCCCTGTCTTCAACACTTTTGTTTGAAGTCGTTGAGTTGGACTCCTCCTTGCATGAGTCGCATTTCCATGTCCTTTGTTTACTTGTTGGGAAGTTTTGTGATGATCCAAGTCGTGTACATGACGGATGAAACTCCATTTTACATTCTATACACTTAGCCACCACATCAGACGCCATAATCTCCACACGACACTTACTACACTTCCCCGGCATATTTATAATGTATTCAAAAAAATAAATAAATAAATAAAAAAGTAACTTTAACAAATAAAAATTTATAACTTTTACAATGAGGCACAAACTAGCAGTATGAACAGGTACAGGCTTGCTGTTAGCGGACGAGGGTCACTACTGATAACACAGCTCCTCACTCATCGGTGTCCTGATAACAACTGAACTACTATTACTCATTAAATATGATGTACACAGGTAGAAGATGTATCAGTAATTGTAGTTGGTTGGTTAATTAGCAGTATAAAACTATTATTACTCATTAAATATGATGTACACAGGTAGAAGATGTATCAGTAATTGTAGTTGGTTCGGTAATTAGCAGTGTAAAACTACTATTACTCATTAAATATGATGTACACAGGTAGAAGATGTATCAGTAATTGTAGTTGGTTGGTTAAATAGCAGTGTAAAACTACTATTACTCATTAAATATGATGTACACAGGTAGAAGATGTATCAGTAATTGTAGTTGGTTCGGTAATTAGCAGTATAAAACTATTATTACTCATTAAATATGATGTACACAGGTAGAAGATGTATCAGTAATTGTAGTTGGTTGGGTAATTAGCAGTATAAAACTACTATTACTCATTAAATATGATCTACACAGGTAGAAGATGTATCAGTAATTGTAGTTGGTTCGGTAATTAGCAGTATAAAACTACTATTACTCATTAAATATGATCTACACAGGTAGAAGATGTATCAGTAATTGTAGTTGGTTCGGTAATTAGCAGTATAAAACTACTATTACTCATTAAATATGATCTACACAGGTAGAAGATGTATCAGTAATTGTAGTTGGTTCGGTAATTAGCAGTATAAAACTACTATTACTCATTAAATATGATCTACACAGGTAGAAGATGTATCAGTAATTGATTTTTTTTTTTTTTTTTTTTTTTACTTCAATCGCCAGTTGACATGGGCCCACAGGCCTGTGCGTCAAGTTGGTTGGGTAATTAGCAGTGTAAAACTACTATTACTCATTAAATATGATCTACACAGGTAGAAGATGTATCAGTAATTGTAGTTGGTTGGGTAATTAGCAGTGTAAAACTATTATTACTCATTAAATATGATGTACACAGCTAGAAGATGTATCAGTAATTGTAGTTGGTTGGGTAATTAGCAGTGTAAAACTACTATTACTCATTAAATATGATCTACACAGGTAGAAGATGTATCAGTAATTGTAGTTGGTTGGTTAATTAGCAGTGTAAAACTACTATTACTCATTAAATATGATCTACACAGGTAGAAGATGTACGAGGTACGTCCAGAAAGTAAGTTCCGTTTGGTAATAAAAATAATTTGTCTACAGATACAGAAAAAATATTTATTCCACTAAAATCTACAACTCTTAAACTACTTTTCTACATAACTGCCGAAATTTTGCAGGCATTTGTCATAGCGTGGCACAAGTTTGTCTATGCCTTCTTCATAGAAGGTTGCCGCCTGTGTCGTCAACCATTTGGAAACATTTTCTTTCAGCTCTTCGTCATCGTTGAAGTGTTGATCGCCAAGGAAAGACTTCAGATGTAAGAACAGATGAAAGTCGCTAAGAGCGAGGTCAGGGCTGTACGGAGGATGGTCAAACAAGTCCCAGTCAAATCCCTGTATGAGGTTTTTCGTCACATTTGCAGTGTGTGGTCGTGCATTGTTGTGAAGAAAAACAACACCTTTGGACAGAAATCCTCGGCGCTTATTCTGTATTGCGCGGCGCAATTTCCTGTGTCTCGCAGTAAACTTCTGCATTGATTGTTTGACCTCGCGGTAAGAAATCAATCAGTAAGATGCCTTTCCTGTCCCAAAACACTGTGCACATGATTTTTCGAGGTGTCAAGATTTGTTTCGGCTTAACCTTTGCTGGAGATGAAGTGTGCCTCCTTATTGTATCCTTATTATATGGAGATTGATTGCCGCTTAGTTTCTGGGGTGTCATAAGAAACCCAAGTTTCATCTCCTGTGACTATCTGTGACAGAAAATCTTCACCGCCTTCATCATAACGGTTCAAAAACTGAAGTGCACTACCCATCCGTTGTGTTTTGTGTTGCTCAGTAAGAATTTTCGGTACCCAACGTGAGCAAAGTTTTCGAAATTTCAGTTTTTCGGTAACAATTTCATGAATTAATGATCGTGAGATTTGGGGGAATTCCATAGCGAGAGCACTCATTGTAAACTTACGGTTTTCCTTGATCTTCTCATCAATCGTGTGAACCAGTTCTTCTGTAATCAAAGATGGACGCCTACTTCATTCTTCATCATGCACTTCATTACGTCCTTCATTAAACTGTCGGACCCATCTTCTCACCATTGAATCACTCATTGCATTTTGTCCGTAAACCTCGAAAATTTGCCGATAAATGTCAATCGGTTTCACTTTCTTAGCATTCAGAAAACGAATCACAGATCTGATTTCACAAGCGGCGGGATTTTCGATCAACACCGACATTTTAAACAAGCACAACAAAGCGTACGAGACTGACAGCGATCTCAAAATGGCGCACATTTCTTCTCCTTGATACAGAACGTCTGCCGCGCATGCGCGGAGCTGCGATCGCAGCGCTGCAGCGGATATAAATGGAAACGGAACTTACTTTCTGGACGTACCTCGTATCAGTAATTGAAGTTGGTTGGTTAATTAGCAGTGTAAAACTACTATTACTCATTAAATATGATCTACACAGGTAGAAGATGTAGCAGTAATTGTAGTTGGTTGGGTAATTAGCAGTGTAAAACTACTATTACTCATTAAATATGATCTACACAGGTAGAAGATGTATCAGTAATTGTAGTTGGTTGGTTAATTAGCAGTGTAAAACTACTATTACTAATTAAATATGATCTACACAGGTAGAAGATGTATCAGTAATTGTAGTTGGTTGGGTAATTAGCAGTGTAAAACTACTATTACTCATTAAATATGATGTACACAGGTAGAAGATGTATCAGTAATTGTAGTTGGTTGGGTAATTAGCAGTGTAAAACTACTATTACTCATTAAATTATATTTTTGTACTTCAGAAAAAGACTTAAATTTGTCTATATTAATATCACAATATAAACTGTATTTAATTTTATCTGTAGTAATTTATTTTCGAGTTCATTTATAAAACTATTTTCAGAAAAGTTTTGTAATCTATATAGAGAGAGGAGATTAATGTGTGTATTATTATGTTTTAACTCTAACAGAAGACAGTCAGCTGTTGTCATATCGAATTTTAATTCTAAACCATCTATATCATCTCTTATGAAGCAAACAACACCACCTGCTCTGAATGTGTCATTGCAATTACCAAATGTTTTGAATCCTGGTATTCTATATAAGAACAGTTCATTGCTATTCAAACAGACTTCACTTAAAATTAATATATTTGGCTAACTAAAAGTTCTACTAACAAGTAATTAAATTTTTTTCTCATATTTCTAATATTTAAGTGTAAAAAGGAGAAGTGTGCAGTTTCTCGTGCTGTTTCCGATAACCCAGAGTTTCGATAATTGGGGTTTTACTGTATCATATTTTCTACATTTATATTTTCAATTTATATAATGTTAGTGCATTTTATATCAAATGCCAATTACAACTTATCGGATGTTGTAAATTACATCAGCTCAAACCTTTTTTCATTTTATTGTCATGGCAATTTTTATTTTTTCAATGTCATACTATTTGTACATTTTTTACATTTAGGCTACTCATTGAAATTTATATAATATAAGTGTATTTCACACTTGGTAACTGTTTACAACTTATTGTCACCTTTAAATATTGTAAGCTCATACTTTTTATTCACATGTTTTATTCTTTAAATCTTGACATTTATTGAACATTTTTTTTTACAGTTGAAAATTATGTTATTAGAGTTTACATAAACAACTGACCACAACCTTTTGGAGATTATAAAACTTGTTAGTTTATAGCTTTTATCATTTATCAGTATGTTTACTTTTATCTATGCAACGGTTAATATTTTGTACATATTTTATTCAAAATTTATCTTAGTGTTTTATTTCCTTCTAAAGTACTTATTAAAAGTTAAAAAATATGTTAGCTTTAGGATTTTAATATTCTTTTATTTTTTTACTGTGAGGATCTTTTTGCAGTATTTAGCAAAATATTTGTTGGATTGCCAAAGGTTAAGATACAATTTCCAGACCTCAAATCTCTTCATTTGTATTAAAACCAATTACTGTTTGTTTTCAATGCCTAGGCATCAACAAACAAATAAAAAAACCAAGTTGCTTCATAAACATCTCTTAATAATTGTCATATTTTAATTAGTAAAGTCTTCTGTATTTTAAAGATTTTTTTTTATTTGATATAGATGGATGGAATAACATTTTTTACCTTATTTTTTATTTAACCTTTATAAAAATAAACGCATTAATTAGAAGCCCTAAAGCAGAATAACGTGCGACAGGGCGACATTGTCGCAGAACGAAAGAGACGGCTGTAGAAAGAAATCATCAAATTAAGAAACTATTTTCCATACCACAAAATTACAACATTAATTTCTGCAGAATGATATCTGGTTTTGTGTATAAACAATTAATTAGAACCATATTTGTAGTGCAACTTAATACAAACTATGTACTGACTGATTCAGAACGACAGATGGCTTTTACGATTTTACCAAATGAACAACAGGTAACCACAGTGAGACGAAAGTAAGCCGTAGGTCACCTTCAACGTGTGCGCAAGTTTGCATAAACCCTTACCAACCACACTATGCCACTCTATAGATGGGTAACTTGCAAAACTAGTACACAACCGAATCGTTCACTTTAATGAGCTAGTTCAAAATGACGCAACAAACAACGACTTGTGCAAGCGAAGGTTGGAGTGATCTATAGTTTTGTTATGAGCTTTGTTTCATAGACATGATTTTATTATTTAGTTATGTAAATTTGTTCAACCAATCTTCTTTAAATTTCAGTTTTTATTACTATTGTTGATAAAAATAAATAACTAAATTTAATGATTTTTTTCAACCATTCCTTCCCAGCTCTGATGTTCACTTTGAACTGAACCAGTTTATTTGACTCGATCGTTCGTGAACTACCCATCTCTCCACTCCTGCTTTCCAATTACGATCGGATCATTATATTGTGTTTGAGTAATTATAACTTCAATTCAGTTACGTTATCATTTATTGATAATGGCTGCCTCTGGAGATCGTATTGTTTGTAGTAATGGATCAGAGAAAATACTACTTAAAAATCTTATAAAAACACACTATTTATTACATAATCCAGGACGTTCTGTGATGTATACGTCTGCAACCAATAGACGTTATTTTTTCAATCCAGTACAGTCTGACAGCTTCTGATAGTAAGTCAGACAGGTTATCGGAATTCGATCAGGTTAGGTAACAAAGAACTAAAAACTGTAAGTGCATACTAAAATTTATACTTGCACCTGTCGTCAATGAATTAGTGGTCATTGTTATAATCTTGGTCAAATAAACTTGAATAAAAATATAAATAAACATAGTTTGTATTTCTTTAATTTAATATTTTACTTCTACATTAAAAATTCGGGAACATAATTTTTTTATAATTTTGGATAAAACAGTAGGTTAGTACGATTCTGGGCGACTATTTACCTGACTAAAAGACGCAGCTCATTCTTGGAACAAATGGTGAAATAAAATGCTTTAATAACAAATGTTACGCTCTTTTCTTAGGCGTTAGTATTAATAAATAAAATATAACCTTATATTTATATTGTCTAATAATACTTTAATCATAATACTGTGAACGAAGGATATTAATCTAACAAAATAATTCATTTTTTGCCAACAAGATCAATACTTGAGTGAATAAATCCAAAATCCAAATAAAATCTATAATTAAAAATGATATATAATCGCTCGTTGGCATTATAATATATTAACAGTTAGTCTCAAGTATTGTTTTCAGTTTTTGCTCACAACATCCTTGACTTATCAAGTAAGGGACGGCACCTACATCCTTCTCTTAGTAGAAACATCTTTTTAAACAATGTAATACCCAGAGAAAATATATTAGTTTAGGTTAATAAATAATCATGATTAATTAATATGATCCTTTGAATTTGACCATTATTTTAGGAAACTGAGGATATTAGCTTATTTCCACCCAATTTGTTTGCTCTCCAAATATTAAAAATAAAACAATTTAAACTGTCTAATTAATTATTTTATTTCATTCAACTTTCTTATTTGTGTATTGAGTTTGAATGTAAGGTAAAATAATGTATTCAAAAAATCCTTTGCAAAAAATAAAGTATTTTAAAAGGCTATCTTATTATTTTGGTAAACATCTTTAGGCAACATTCTATAATTGGGAAATATACAACAAAAACTAATGTTTTTTTTTCCAGTTAATATTGTTTTTTATACACCATTGCAGAAAAATAGATAGCATTTTGCTTTGAGGATCCCAGGTTTTATTTTGAGATTTTGAATTTCACTGTCAATTTTTCTCAGAAAAACCTATCCATTTTTCACCCAAAGGAACTCATAGTTTTTATTTTTTCGTTTTTAGGTTATGTTCATTGCTCTTAACCCGCCGAGTGCCAGCAGAAATGTTACTAGTGCCAGGCGATTTTTGCTAAGCGTGCCGTGATTAATTATTTATATTTTTTCTGTGATGTTATCATACATACCAAGCCTTATTATATATAATTTTATTCAGAAAAACGCATATAATAAAATAGAAAAACTCGCATTTATTTACCTTAATTCAGAAAAAAAATTTTGTACACAATTTATGAAGAATAATTTTTTTGGTTTTTCAATATCCGAATTAGCGCAGTGGCAAAGTACTTTTTATTCATCAGAATGTAAATTTGGAAATAGCCAAAAGTTTCTCAATATAATTGTGATTCCAATGATAACAAACATTGTTTGTTTCAAAATGTATAGTCACTATGATAAATTATTTGAAATAATTGTGGTAAATTATTTACATACACACAAAATTACCACATCTTTTGATTAATTGTCATTGTTTTACTGTACAGTATTTGTATAGCAGTTTTCACTATTTATATTTACAATATATACATGATACCAATTAGTACCTCAAATAAAATAATATATTTTATAAATAATTATTTACAACACTAAAAATATATTTACAAAAATAAAAAAAGTGATTTACTCAGAATCACTTTCCACTTCATCAATTGATCTTTTGCGTCCCCTTGAATTCATCCTCCAAAAATGCTTCAAAGCATGAACATTTTTAGGATGAACTTCTATATTACACCCAGGGCACCAAAAGTGACTGTGTGACACCTTTTTAGGCATCCAACTTATGGCCAACTGCATCTAATTCAATGAGTGGTTCAGCATCTTGTGGCTCAGTGTCCTCACATGTCAGATTCTATAATTTTAACAGTATAGGTGTATCTGTCTAAGGGGTTATCAGTATTGTATTTGTACAAAATAAAATAATTCAAGAAAGCCATGTCTTAAAAGTTATTGAAAATCTTTTTCCAGTATTTTACTGTTGGACTTATACTAAAAATACTAAAATAACACATTTTGAGAAGGATCAGCTGATAACCACCGGCTGTTCATTTGTCATTGGGCAATTAATTAATGACACTTTCTAAGGAATAGTCGGCCTTAGTTTGTAACAATGACTACATTCGCTCATCTACACTCATCACACTCATTCGAAATCCATATTCGCCCATATCTTGACGATCGGCGTCTTATGAATAAATAAAAATAAATAAAATAAAAAAAAATAGACTTGTCCTTACAGTCCACGCCCCCCATATTCAGAATATATTCATGGATTAGTTTGGGACCCAAGGCCTGTAAACCACTTTTCTTGTTGGTGATAATTTGAGGCGGTGGTAAACAAATAAACGGGTTTACGAATAATTTTTTATCTATAACTAACAAGCAACACTGGCCCTTTCCTGAAATAAATTGTATCTTCTTTACCAAGTTTGGCCTGAATTACTATTTAAATAAATGTTTGGAGTTTTTGTTCACTGTACCATTAACTAAAGTTTTTGAAAAAAAATCAATTGGCAAGTTCCACCTTTGTATAGAAATTATCAGTAAAGGGGTGGTACCCCTTATCCAATAAATTACATGGATGCATCACAATTTTTTCTGTAAATGGTGTTTTGGAACCATCGTCTAAAAAGCCTTTACCACTGTATAGTTCGGAATGCATGACATAACTGGTGTGGCTGTCACACAGCTCAAATTTTTTTTATTCAAAATGGAGCGTGCTTTTTATTTGGCATGAATTGGATAAATGAACACCTGCTTTTCATTCCAATCATTGATTCGTCTATCGCTAAATTTTGAAATGGTACAAAATACTTTTAGAATATAAATTACTTAGCATTATAACATTTTCTGATTTTATACCAGGGATCTGGTCTGCCTTTTGGAATAAACATTTTTGAGCTGATATGAAACATTGATCGAATAATTTTAGATCTACTACGAGACATAGTTTTTGTGAAAATTTGGATTCTTTGAGATGGATGATCTACCCAATACTTCTTTAGATTGTTTCAAGGGTTTAGGCCTATATTTATGACTAGGCCTATGTACTGTTTTATTTCTTTTATGGTAACATTTATCCAATTGTTGAATCTGCTGCCTGGTATAAGTTTTTCACTGTTTCTTTTGTTTTCAATTACTTGGGAAGCATACAAGTTTGTTTCTTTGACAATCAAAGACCATATAAAGTCTGTGAAAAACAAGTAAAAGTAGGTCCAAGGTCAATTCCCCCTAAAAAAAGTTAGATTGTTTTTAGGGGGAAGATTTCTAGGTAACTGATTTCTGACTAAAAATTTATCTTTGGGGTCAAATTTAGCTCTAAGGAGAATAAATTTTGACCCAAACATCTTAAGGCTTATTAGCCTGAGTTGAAGTACTAGGACTGTCATCTTCAGAGTCAGAAGACTGTAGGCTTAGGCCTATCTAATATTTCTGTTGTGGAAATACCAATAGTGTTGTCCTTACAGTCCTAGGAACAGTAATGTTGCTCACAAAATCATTGAAGAGTCACTGTCATTACTATAAGATGGTTCATACAATTCTCCGCTTCCAGAAGAAAAGTTATTGAGATATACATCTGAAGGGCAATCTTCTATGTCAGTTCCAATATCAGAATTAATTGTCACTTGGTAAATCATCGTTATCAAACAATGCTTCCCTAATGCACTAGAGCGTCTCAATTCACTCATTGTAAACATTATAAACCTTGATTTTTAATCATTCATATTTTTAATAATAGTATGATGAAAACAGCAAAAATACACCATTAAACCACAAAACAAAACTACAAGTAACTATGACAACAACGCAAGACATATTACAAGATGAATTACAAATCACTTGTTATATTTGCTTCAATACTGTTAGTATTCGATTGTTTGGTATATTGAAAGTATGCTCATTGGATGCTTCATCTCATTGGGAGTAATAGCCTACTATATAAAATACATCGGAGAGGGAGAGGAATTGAGACCATATTTTTACATGTCTTATTTGATCAAATTGCATAAAAAATAAATGTTTAGGCTAGTACCTACACAAATATATACATGTTTGTAAAATTAAAATATACTAAAAAAATTAAATATTTTACTCTCGTAGTTCTCCAGCCTGTTTTTTAACCCTATATTGCATTATTTGTATATAGGATTGTTGTTATTATGAGTTTGAAGTGCTAGTGCTAATGCTTTTATTTAAATATAATGTAATGTTGATTAGTGGTAGGATTTGTTGAACAATGCCTAAAACTAATTTTCTTTCATGCACTGTCACTTCCACTAAAATACATTATGTATGAACTACAATACACTATTCACTACACTACACTTTCATTTTATTTCAATTCACTACACTTATTATGGTAAATACGAGCGGTCGAGAGAGCGTTGTGTATAAACATAGATGGCTAAACATAAACTGACGGCCGCTCTTCTACATCATCGTTGTCACGTGACAATTGCCAATGTAAGGCATGAAATTTCCTCGAGAAGGTACCAACCGACGCAAGAACTTTCTAGCTTTCTACACAATTTTTTATTTGTTTATATTGCAATAAATAATTTATTTATCACTGCTTTTTACAACGGCTTGTAACGCACCAATACTGGCTTTCGAAAGAACACGCAAACAAGGGTATACAAACACATTTTAGGTAAAACAACCAAAGCACCTACAACATTGCAATTTGTTTCGTTGGCGAGAGTATTTCATTCACTGCAGACTGACAGTTTGTACATCTGATTTCGTATATTGGTTATTGTACAGTTATGCAACAAACATCGGCCATTTTTCCCAAATTGCCGGGCGGAAATTTCAAGTTACATTTATAAAATTGTATAAAAAAATTACTAAAAATATGAAATGTACAGAACAGAACAATCTGTGTCAATTGGTACCAAGTTTGTCATGCTTGCTTTATGATAAACATAGGTTTTATTGAGATTTACAAAAGAGCACATGACGTGCCTACTTCCACGATCGCATATACGTTTGAAAATAGCACGCTAAGCGCCAGGATTCGCGATCTAGGGTTAATGTAGATAAGATGATTGTTATTCTTTGTTTTTTGTCAGTATATAAGTCACACAACACATTATTAAGAGGTCATACAATTTATCAAACCTACACATGCTCTTTTCAGGTGTTCGTGGTTAGTGTCTTCCATTTGAAACATATCTACCATCTCAGCAATTATGTTTCTTTTTATTAAACTTTAATACTGTCTCATTTGGGGGGGGGAGTTCATGGAAAAGGGAAAATCTTTAATTTTAACCTTTAAATCCTTATACTATACATAATTGTTACATATGAACAT
>JAQJVL010004989.1:0-39260 GCA_035578905.1 Stictocephala bisonia
TGCACCTACCTCTCTTATACAGATTTCAATTTTTTTTTAATTGAAAATTTCAAGTGAAAATGGAGCCTACTGACCCATCCCCCCCCCATTACAGTATGTAAGCAATAGCAACCATGAGCCTCCCTTTAAATACGGTAAGCACATGGTATAAGAAACATAAAACCTCTTTTATATACTGTACACCCATGGTGTAACAAACATGAGCCTACCTTTGTATACTGTTCACCCATGATGTAACAGACCTGAGCCTTCCTTTTTATACTGTACACCCATGGTGTAACAAACATGAGCCTACCTTTGTATACTGTTCACCCATGATGTAACAGACCTGAGACTTCCGTTGTATACTGTACGCCCATGGTGTAACAAACCTGAGCCTTCCTTTATATACTGTACACTCATGGTGTAACAAACCTGAGCCTTCCTTTATATACTGTTCACCCATGATGTAACAAACCTGAGCCTTCCTTTATATACTGTACGCCCATGGTGTAACAAACCTGAGCCTTCCTTTATATACTGTTCACCCATGATGTAACAAACCTGAGCCTTCCTATGTATACTGTACGCCCATGGTGTAACAAACCTGAGCCTTCCTTTATATACTGTACGCCCATGGTGTAACAAACCTGAGCCTTCCTTTATATACTGTTCACCCATGATGTAACAGACCTCAGCCTTCCTTTATATACTGTACGCCCATGGTGTAACAAACCTGAGCCTTCCTTTATATACTGTTCACCCATGATGTAACAGACCTCAGCCTTCCTTTATATATACTCAGACCAGGAAGATCAGCAAGGTGTCTGACCTGGAGGAGTACTTCGGGCCCTTGAACACAGAGCAGCATCCACGGAACTGAAACTCTCCGCATCACACCGCCAATGTATATAGTATATAAATATAATTATTCTAGGTTATGAGTAGTTTTAAGAATAATCTATCTATATTTCATATAAATATACGTAGCTTACGCAAGCACTTTGACGAGCTTTTAGTTTTTTTATCAACTCAAAGTGAGATTATTCACATTATTGTTTTGTCGGAGGTGTGGATTACCTCTTCCGAAATCAGTAAATTTTCAATAACTGGTTATGATTTATTAATACAAGATAGATTAAGTAATGCGTCCGGGGGACTTGTAATATACGTCAATAGCTGTTTTAAGTATGAATATAATAATTTTCTTTATACGGATGCAGAGGGAATTTTATTAAAATTACAACTTCAAGTAAATCAAATCAAACAAAATTTAAACATTTTAGGGTTTTACAGGAATTGTAATTGCAGATTTCAGCAGTTTCATGATGAGGTTGAACAAATTTTACTGAATTTATCGGGACCTAGTATATTGCTTGGGGATTTAAATTATTGTATTTTGGAAAAAGATAATACAGCTGAAACGTTTTTGTCAATGCTTTCTTCACTGGGCTTTGTTTCTTATGTTAACGAGCCAACTAGGGGAGAAAGATGTTTGGATCATGTTTTTATAAGAGACTGTAATAAGTTAGTTTTTGATTGTAAATTGGAACATTTGGATTTAACGGATCATTCAGGTATTTTAATTAATTGTAAATCTGTAAATATTAATCCATATAAATATGAGTGTATAAGAACGGTAGATTATAATTTGTTAAGTAGAAGATTAGCAGCCCAAGACTGGTCAACTGTTAAAAACTCTTCTAATGTTAATACGTGCCTTTCAAATTTTTATAATATTTATAATTCTGCATTGGAGCAATCTTATTATATAAAACATTCTAATAGAAAAATCAGAAAACGAAATCCTTGGATTTCAAATTATCTAATTAAAAAAATAAATGAAAAAAATTATCTTTTTAAAATATTTAGAATTAATAAGGAGGATGCGGAATTAGAAGGAAGATATAAACAACTTTCTAGAGAGTGCAATTTGCTTGTAAAAAAAGAAAAACTTAGTTATTATTCAAATAAAATTAAACAAAGTAATGGAAATTCTCGAGAATATTGGAAAATAGTCAAATCCATTACACGAAAAGAAGTTCAACATTCTAAAGACTTTATTGTTGAAGGTAAACAAGTTTCGGTAGAGGGTAATGAGGGGCTCGTTGCAAATGCTTTCAACAAACACTTCACAGAAATGCCGAGTCATTTGATCAGTCAGGCATTCGGTTCGGACATGTTTGAACGACCAGAGATGGAGACCTTTGACCATGAGTGTGCAATTTCCGAAGTATCAGCAGTTGAACTAGTAAACATTATCTGGTCAATGAACAACAAAAGATCTGTTGGTCTGGACGGCATATCTATTCTAACTATTAAACGTAATCTCCCTACACTTTTGCCGTCTCTACTTCACATTATTAACTTGTCTATTACAACCGCAACATATCCTGATCTTCTAAAAACATCTCTTGTTGTGCCAATTTATAAAGCTGAGGATCCAAAATTTATTAACCATTACAGACCAATCTCTTTACAAAACAGCATATCTAAGATTCTAGAAAACTGTATAAAGGTACAACTTGTAAATTTTTTTACTCATCATTGCCTATTTTCACCCCATCAATATGGCTTTATAAAAAATAAAAGCACAGATTTAGCACTAGAGAGACATATAACAGAAATTGTCAATAATGTCGATGAGCGGAAACCTACTTTGGCCGTTTATCTTGACTTTACTAAGGCGTTTGACCTCGTCGATCTGGACCTTTTAATATATAAATTAGAAAAATATGGAGTCCGAAACAACTCCTTAAGATGGTTCAAATCTTTTTTGTTCGGTAGAAATCAAATAGTGAGGATTAATGGGGTCTACAGTAAGACGTTACCTGTGAGGTTTGGAGTACCTCAGGGTGGAATTCTCGGACCAAACCTGTTTGTCATATTTTTGAATGATTTACTGTCTTTAAACCTAAACTCTAAAGTTTTTGCTTTTGCAGATGACAGTAGTTTAGTATGTTCTGCTAATAATTTTGAAATTTTAGAAAGCAAAATAAATAAAGATTTATTAAAAATTTCAAACTGGATTAATAAAAATAGACTTTTAATAAATACAAAGAAATCTAGCTCAATTATCTTTTCATACAAACCATCAACAGTGAGTAAATATAAAAACGAATTAAATATCAAATGCCACTCTCATGCTTGCATCTATGAGTGTACTTGTGTAAAAATAGATTTTAGTGAAAAAGTTAAATATTTAGGTATATTCATTGATTCTGATTTGAGGTGGCACTCTCATTTGGAATTTCTTGTAACAAAATTACGGAAAATCAACTATAGTCTCTACCATATGAGAGGTTTTTTGTACCCCCTTGATTTACGTACATTGTACTTATCTTGGTTTGAATCCACCCTGAGGTATGGAATTGTACACTGGGGAGGTACTTTCAAAGATATTTTAAAACCACTAATTATAGTACAGAAACATGCCATTCGTACAGTTTGTAGCGTGGGAAAGTTTCATCCCTCTGCTGAACTTTTTAACTTTCTTAATGTCATGAATTTCAACCGTATTTACACATATTCAATTTTAATGTTTGTCAAAAAATATAGTTCAATTTTTAATCATGTAAACGTTATTAAGTACACTAGGCATGTCAGTAATAAAATGTTGATTTTTCCTCTGTACAAAAAAGAAACTAGTAGAAACCAATGTTATTTTAAATGCACTTTAATGTTTAATAAGTTTTTAAAAAATCTTAATATTAATGAAAAACTTTCTAATTACAAGACAAACTTAAAAAAATTACTTCAAACAATAGATTAGAAACCTTGTATATGCTTATTGAATCTTATAGTATTAATACATTGTTAGTATATTTATGGCATATGTTTAAATGTGTAATGTATATATTATGTTTCATGTTTTAGTTTAAAATAATTAACAGTGTTGTGTTTCCTTTATATTTTTGATGTAGAAATAGTGAAGTAAGACTGCTAGAAGACTAAGTTTAATTTTAAATGTATTCTTCAATTTCATTTTAGCCGAGCGTGCCTTGTGCACATGGCAAACTGTTTTATAAAAAACTTATTATGTGAATAAAGATTTTCTTATTCTTATTCTTATTCTTATATACTGTACACCCATGGTGTAACAAACATGAGCCTATCTTTGTATACTGTACGCCCATGGTGTAACAAACCTGAGCCATCCTTTATATACTGTACGCCCATGGTGTAACAAACCTGAGCCTTCCTTTATATACTGTTCACCCATGATGTAACAGACCTCAGCCTTCCTTTATATACTGTACACCCATGGTGTAACAAACATGAGCCTATCTTTATATACTGTTCACCCATGATGTAACAGACCTCAGCCTTCCTTTATATACTGTACACCCATGGTGTAACAAACATGAGCCTATCTTTGTATACTGTACGCCCATGGTGTAACAAACCTGAGCCTTCCTTTATATACTGTACACTCACAGTGTAACAGACCTGAGCCTTCCTATATATACTGTATGCCCATGGTGTAACAAACCTGAGCCTTCCTTTATATACTGTACTCCCATGGTGTAACAAACCTGAGCCCCTCTTTATATACTGTACACCCATTGTGTAACAAACCTGAGCCTTCCTTTATATACTTAACAACCATTGTGTAACAGACCTGAGCCTTTCTTTATATACTGTACACCTGTATTGTAACAAATCTGAGCCCCTCTTTATATACTGTACACCATGTGTAACAGAACTGAGCCTTCCTATATATACTGTACGCTCATGGTGTAACAAACCTGAGCCCCTCTTTATATACTGTACACCCATAGTGTAACAGACCTGAGCCTTCCTTTATATACTGTACTCCCATGGTGTAACAAACCTGAGCCCCTCTTTATATACTGTACACCCATTGTGTAACAAACCTGAGCCTTCCTTTATATACTTAACAACCATTTTTAACAGACCTGAGCCTTTCTTTATATACTGTACACCTGTAGTGTAAAAAATCTGAGCCCCTCTTTATATACTGTACACCCATGTGTAACAGAACTGAGCCTTCCTATATATACTGTACGCTCATGGTGTAACAAACCTGAGCCCCTCTTTATCTACTGTACACCCTTGGTGTAACAGACCTCAGCCTTCCTTTATATACTGTACACTCACGGTGTAACAGACCTGAGCCTTCCTATATATACTGTATGCCCATGGTGTAACAAACCTGAGCCTTCCTTATATACTGTACACCCATATTGTGACAGACGAGTCCCCCTTTATATACTCTACACCCATGGTGTAACAAACCTGAGCCTTTCTTTATATACTGTACACCCACCCGCCCACCCGTACACGTACAGTGTTTTTGACCCACCCGCCAACCCATACATATACAGTGTTATTGACCCACCTGCCAACCCGTGCACGTACATTAATAGACCTGAGCCCCCCTTTATATACTCTACACCCATGGTGTAACAGACCTGTGCCTCTCTTTATATATTGTACACCCACAGTGTAATAGACCTGAGCCCCCTTTTATATACTCTACACCAATGGTGTAACAAACCTGAGCCCCTCTTTATATACTGTACACCCACGGTGTAATAGACCTGAGCCCCCATTTATATACTCTACACCCATGGTGTAACAAACCTAAACCTCTATTTATATACTGTACACCCATGGTGTAACAAACATGAGCCTATCTTTGTATACTGTACGCCCATGGTGTAACAAACCTGAGCCTTCCTTTATATACTGTACGCCCATGGTGTAACAAACCTGAGCCTTCCTTTATATACTGTTCACCCATGATGTAACAAACCTGAGCCTTACTTTATATACTGTACACCCATGGTGTAACAAACCTGAGCCTTCCTTTATATACTGTACGCCCATGGTGTAACAAACCTGAGCCTTCCTATATAAACTGTACGCCCATGGTGTAACAAACCTGAGCATTCCTTTATATACTGTACGCCCATGGTGTAACAAACCTGAGCCTTCCTTTATATACTGTTCACCCATGATGTAACAAACCTGAGCCTTCCTATATATACTGTACGCCCATGGTGTAACAAACCTAAGCCTTCCTTTATATACTGTTCACCCATGGTGTAACAAACCTGAGCCTTCCTTTATATACTGTTCACCCATGATGTAACAAACCTGAGCCTTCCTATATATACTGTACGCCCATGGTGTAACAAACCTGAGCCTTCCTTTATATACTGTTCACCCATGATGTAACAAACCTGAGCCTTCCTTTATATACTGTACGCCCATGGTGTAACAAACCTGAGCCTTCCTTTATATACTGTTCACCCATGATGTAACAAACCTGAGCCTTCCTATATATACTGTACGCCCATGGTGTAACAAACCTGAGCCTTCCTTTATATACTGTACGCCCATGGTGTAACAAACCTGAGCCTTCCTTTATATACTGTTCACCCATGATGTAACAGACCTGAGCCTTCCTTTATATACTGTTCACCCATGATGTAACAAACCTGAGCCTTACTTTATATACTGTACACCCATGGTGTAACAAACCTGAGCCTTCCTTTATATACTGTACGCCCATGGTGTAACAAACCTGAGCCTTCCTATATAAACTGTACGCCCATGGTGTAACAAACCTGAGCCTTCCTTTATATACTGTACGCCCATGGTGTAACAAACCTGAGCCTTCCTTTATATACTGTTCACCCATGATGTAACAAACCTGAGCCTTCCTATATATACTGTACGCCCATGGTGTAACAAACCTAAGCCTTCCTTTATATACTGTTCACCCATGGTGTAACAAACCTGAGCCTTCCTTTATATACTGTTCACCCATGATGTAACAAACCTGAGCCTTCCTATATATACTGTACGCCCATGGTGTAACAAACCTGAGCCTTCCTTTATATACTGTTCACCCATGATGTAACAAACCTGAGCCTTCCTTTATATACTGTACGCCCATGGTGTAACAAACCTGAGCCTTCCTTTATATACTGTTCACCCATGATGTAACAAACCTGAGCCTTCCTATATATACTGTACGCCCATGGTGTAACAAACCTGAGCCTTCCTTTATATACTGTACGCCCATGGTGTAACAAACCTGAGCCTTCCTTTATATACTGTTCACCCATGATGTAACAGACCTCAGCCTTCCTTTATATACTGTACACCCATGGTGTAAGAAACATGAGCCTATCTTTATATACTGTTCACCCATGATGTAACAGACCTCAGCCTTCCTTTATATACTGTACACCCATGGTGTAAGAAACATGAGCCTATCTTTATATACTGTTCACCCATGATGTAACAGACCTCAGCCTTCCTTTATATACTGTACGCCCATGGTGTAACAAACCTGAGCCTTCCTTTATATACTGTTCACCCATGATGTAACAGACCTCAGCCTTCCTTTATATACTGTACACCCATGGTGTAACAAACATGAGCCTATCTTTATATACTGTACACCCATGATGTAACAGACCTCAGCCTTCCTTTATATACTGTACACCCATGGTGTAACAAACATGAGCCTATCTTTATATACTGTTCACCCATGATGTAACAGACCTCAGCCTTCCTTTATATACTGTACACCCATGGTGTAACAAACATGAGCCTATCTTTGTATACTGTACGCCCATGGTGTAACAAACCTGAGCCTTCCTTTATATACTGTACACCCATGTTGTAACAAACCTGAGCCTTCCTTTATATACTGTTCACCCATGATGTAACAGACCTCAGCCTTCCTTTATATACTGTACACCCATGGTGTAACAAACATGAGCCTATCTTTATATACTGTTCACCCATGATGTAACAGACCTCAGCCTTCCTTTATATACTGTACACCCATGGTGTAACAAACATGAGCCTATCTTTGTATACTGTACGCCCATGGTGTAACAAACCTGAGCCTTCCTTTATATACTGTACGCCCATGGTGTAACAAACCTGAGCCTTCCTTTATATACTGTTCACCCATGATGTAACAGACCTCAGCCTTCCTTTATATACTGTACACCCATGGTGTAACAAACATGAGCCTATCTTTATATACTGTTCACCCATGATGTAACAGACCTCAGCCTTCCTTTATATACTGTACACCCATGGTGTAACAAACATGAGCCTATCTTTGTATACTGTACGCCCATGGTGTAACAAACCTGAGCCTTCCTTTATATACTGTACACTCACAGTGTAACAGACCTGAGCCTTCCTATATATACTGTATGCCCATGGTGTAACAAACCTGAGCCTTCCTTTATATACTGTACTCCCATGGTGTAACAAACCTGAGCCCCTCTTTATATACTGTACACCCATTGTGTAACAAACCTGAGCCTTCCTTTATATACTTAACAACCATTGTGTAACAGACCTGAGCCTTTCTTTATATACTGTACACCTGTATTGTAACAAATCTGAGCCCCTCTTTATAGACTGTACACCCATGTGTAACAGAACTGAGCCTTCCTATATATACTGTACGCTCATGGTGTAACAAACCTGAGCCCCTCTTTATATACTGTACACCCATAGTGTAACAGACCTGAGCCTTCCTTTATATACTGTACTCCCATGGTGTAACAAACCTGAGCCCCTCTTTATATACTGTACACCCATTGTGTAACAAACCTGAGCCTTCCTTTATATACTTAACAACCATTTTTTAACAGACCTGAGCCTTTCTTTATATACTGTACACCTGTAGTGTAACAAATCTGAGCCCCTCTTTATATACTGTACACCCATGTGTAACAGAACTGAGCCTTCCTATATATACTGTACGCTCATGGTGTAACAAACCTGAGCCCCTCTTTATATACTGTACACCCTTGGTGTAACAGACCTCAGCCTTCCTTTATATACTGTACACTCACGGTGTAACAGACCTGAGCCTTCCTACATATACTGTATGCCCATGGTGTAACAAACCTGAGCCTTCCTTTATATACTGTTCACCCATGATGTAACAACCTGAGCCCCCCTTTATATACTCTACACCCATGGTGTAACAAACCTGAGCCTCTCTTTATATACTGTACACCCACGGTGTAATAGACCTGAGCCCCCTTTTATATACTCTACACCCATGGTGTAATAAACCTAAACCTCTATTTATATACTGTACACTGATGGTGTAACAAACCTGAGCCTCTCTTTATATACTGTACTGCTTTCCATTTGAGCAGATCAAACTTGGCCCAATACAAGCTGGGCTGTAGCGTGGAACAGTTTTGATGGACATAACAAGTTTCTTATTAACGATCCGTCATTACCTGTATGTGGGGTGAACCTCCCTTTTAGAGAATGGACACTGTTAAATCGGTTATGAACTGGCGTTGGCAGTTGCAATTACTGGAAGTATAAATGGGGATTGATAGTAGATCAGTCATGTGGTTGCGGGGAGACTATCCAAACAATGGATCTCTAAGTGTTCAAAATCTGTCTAGAATCATAACGTCAAAAGACTAGTTTATCTACATATCTTACTTCAGGTGACTTATCTTTGAATGTTAAAGGGCTATTATTATTATTATTATAACTGTAAGTACATTGGTAGTGACCCACCCACCCACTCCTACACGCATAGTGGTATTGATTGCCCCCTGCACTCTTTTATGGAGGGATTGGTCAGCATACACAGAATCTGTGAGGCAGGTGTTAGATGGCTTGATGGATTGGACTTAGCTTTGTGACAGGAGATCACTTTACTTTTTAAATAGTTTTTTAATTAGCATAATACGTGTTGGTACATATACAGTACAAGTAAATGTCACACAACACAAATTTATTACAATACAAGTACAAAATACACAAAAATTATGGTGATCGATTTCGGTGAACCACGCTCACCTTCCTCAGACCAGAGGGATTCAGAAAAGAATCCCTTCTGGTCTGATTCTTTTGTGAATCCCTCTGGTCTGAGGAAGGTGAGCGTGGTTCACCGAAATCGATCATCTTAATATTCGAGCATTTTGTACTTGTATTGTAATATATTTGTGCATTTTGTACTTATATTGTAATAAATGTGTGTTGTGTGACGCTTACTTGTACTTTACTTTTTATAATCAATGAATTTATATTCATGACTTTTGGATATTTATCCAAACATATATCACAGCTTTATAATTAGCAAATGGTAGCTAACAACAATCCATACGAGATATATATATTCCTCACTCAACATATTAAGAGGGATTTGGCTATTCTCAATATATTCATTTCCTATATGAAAACAAAACGGGTGTTACCCAATTGGGAAAATTACAAATATTTAATCTCTTTATCCGGTTTTTGTTAGGAATTTATGTGAACTTAGACATTGCCAGTTGGATTTGTAAATATATTTTAGTAGCTGGAAAATAAAGTAAATTTAAATGTTGCATGCTACAACATAATAGTTAGATAAAACATAAAAAATTAAAGTTTGTACACATTTGTTATAAAGGTGATCAAAATCAATAAAACGTTATACTTTATGTAGTAAAGTATTACAATTGGTGTCAGACCTTTGAGGAGCTGTCTTTTAAAATAATGATTGTGGGTCGATAACAGTTCTGTCAAATCAATTATTCAGCTGCTATTTGATTGGCTGTCAAGGAACACATATAGCAAATTAAGGCGGTTGTTGAAACAGTTGGGCGTCCACAACAAGTATTTTAAGATGAATTAAATATCAACGTAGTGTATTTAACAATCATAATAATAAGGGTATCCTTTCTATTGTATGTTTGTTTTCTAAATGTCACAACCTTATCAAGTTGCTATTACACCTTAAGTTTCCAGTAATTTTAAAGTATTAATTGGGTAATAAACGTAAATTGTAGTTATTGTTTACTATTTTATATTCTGAGACTGCCAGTGCAACAACAAATATACAAAAAAATTTAACTTTTTTTATGTTACAGTCACTGTAATAAATTCAGCATATCTTTGAGTATCAAACATTTTGATATGTACTTCAATCTGAGTCTCAATTTTATTCACTTTCATTTTTGCTGGATTAATGGTGGATCAAATCTGACATGATTTAGTAAGAGATTTTACCACTTATCAAATGATATGCACTTGAGGGAGTTAACATACTGATTGTTCATTAAGAATTTTAGGTTCACTTTTAGCTCCTTGTAATCTACAGTAGCATGCATGCTGTATAAATTGTAGTATTTTGGCTACAAGATTTTTATCAGGATCATATTGTAGTCTGCTCCTTAATTATTAGAATCTAGATCCCATTCATAATTTTGGCACCGAACCAAACCTGAATCTTACATTCTGGAGATAAGACACTACTGTAGATTACAGCTGAGATTCTTTCAAATTTACAATATTGTAACAAAGATACAAAAACTGGTGACATTGTCAATAATATAATATAAAAAGAGTATTTAAAACTATCAGATATTTAGCATAAATTTCAAATGGTACTCATGTTTTTTATTCCCTAAAATAAATGAGGGAATAAACAGTGAGCTTTAAACAGTCCCCCAATATAAAATAAAGCATCTGTTTGACTTTAATTGGGTTGGGATCTTGTTTGAAATCTATGTACTGTATAAACAAAAGTCCCAACTGAAGTAGAAACATATATTTCTAAGAGTTGTGCCAATACAAAATAATTTATTCTCCTGCAATTTTAGAAGACAACAACCGTAGTAACTAAACATTGGTAAATATTTCAAAACTACAATTAATTTTTAAAATATACATTTGTATTGATTTATTATTATGAATTGGGCATTGAGCCGGTCACCAAGTGGGGTAAGGCGTCAGTACTTTCAGCATTGGTTTGAGATAGAACTGGTTTGAATCCAGCTTGGACTGGAATATTTATCAGTAATGTTCACCCTCTACTGTACTGGTTCATCACCTTACTCTGTCTGAATAGTTCCTTGTGACACCAATAGTTTCTGTAGGGAATGTGAAGAGTACTATTAAGAAGATAAACCTTTCTTTAAAAAATCGTTTTATAAAATACTTGAAAATGATAAGTTCCCATTATATGATAAATATACAGTGACAGTATAAAAGGAGTTTAAGTGTATCTCATATTTTAAAGGTATAATAATAATTATGAGTCCGGAGCAACAGAGTTAAGAGTTACAACTGGCCCAATCAAAATTACCAGTTTTCTTTTTACAACAATTAAAATTCACCCTAATACCATTTAATATATGAATAGGCAAAAAATTGGTTAGGTAATTTGTAAAATAGTTCAAAATGAAACTTGTTAGAGAGAATTAAACACTTGAGGAAAATAAATATAATTCACCATTAATTCTTTATTAAATGATAATTTGTTCTTTAAAGTTCATTTAATAAAATAATTTGTCATTTTATTAAGTGACAGAGGTTTTTATTACTACAAGTAACCACAATTTACACAATTAATTATTCCTGTAAGATTGAGGAGATAGGAGCTGTGGATCTAAGTGTCATAGTTCTTTTATAAAACCCTCTTAGCACCAATCTAATGTATTTGATTAATATACTCTTGATCAATTAAAATGTAAGGTGCTCACTGAAATATAAACACTATTTACCTGCTATTCCAAAAATAATTTTATAAGTTTACTGAGCAATTCGTTAGCAAGTTTTAGTTTGAATTCTTATAGTTCCCAAAATATTAGCTTTTATTTTAGCTCAAGTTGTGGATGTCTTTTACTTCTCAAACTATACAACTTTAGTTTTAAATACAAAGTTTTGTAAAAGAATTTATTTATCATCCGGAATTGTTGATGAAAAGATATTTTAAGAATGTGAGTATTCAAATTTTAACCTAGAAAAGTTAACTTGTTGAATTCTTTATGAATGTTATATACATAATATAAAATTGATTTCAATTCAAAATGGATGACAATAACGGTGCACTATCAGTTATCTACATTCACAATAATCTGTATTGGTTAAGCATTTCCATAAGACCAACAACACTCCCTCTACCTTTTTTTTTTTTTTTTTTGTAGTGTTTTTTTAACCTTCGACCAATAAAAATTTGTTATGTCCTGACTCTGCTTGACAAAATCAACCAAACATTGTCAACCATGAAACAATTATATGAAATTATTCCTTTTTCAGTTTTTATTCATTTATCTACACTATTTACATATTTTATAATCGTTGAAATAACTATTTATCTAGGTTCTGACTGAAATAAGTCATTTTGTGTTAAAATATACCTTGTGTAAAAACTAAAACTACTTTTAACAGTTGTGAATGACAGCTTCTCTCTCTGAACCTTGTTGGGTCTCTGTTTAGCTTCTCTTTGTAGTAATTTTTGTAGTTACTGTAACACTTAAGTGCATGCTTGTATCTATTTGTCTGTGTGCTCATGCAGCGCATGCAGAGGTATTTCTTGGATGCAGAGCTCACATCTATGCTCTCCTCTGATGATCATCTCTACGATTCAGACACACAGGTGACTCTTCACTCGCTCGCTTCGTTTCGCTTTTTCTTGATTCACCATTAGTATTTTTTTTCTAAACCACTATAAATTTCATTTAACACACTGTTAATGTTGTGTTTTACATTGTGCAATTGCTCTTAATTCATTTAATTTTAAATATCTTAAGTGCTTTATAATTTATTGAAGTTATACTTCTTTGCGCCCGTTAGACACTTTGGGATGGGATGTTGGTCGAGAAACCGCGTCACGCTGAAAAAAAAGAACAAATTTTTAAGAACTATCGATTAATCGATTGTTAATCGAAGAAATTTAATCGAAGAAATTACTGATAATGATAATATAGGTGTATAATATAATAATGAAGTCACGTATAATATATTGAAGATAAATATATTGAATAATATTGAAAAATGTCTTACATTTCATTTATATATCCTGTCTGTTTGTGTGCGTGAGTGGGTGTATGAGAATGGCCAAAGAAGTATAACTTCCACCGTGTGGTCCGACGCACACCCAAATTTTTTTTATTTGTTTAGATGTTGGTTGTATATGTGTGTATTATATTTAATTTTTAATATATTAACCCTTTGGAGGCTACATACCAATTTATTTTATGGCCATGAATCATGATTTAGTGTCATCGTAATGTTATAGAGTTAATTTATGATATTATAAGTAATTAACCATGATAATGTTGAATATTATTATTAAAATTCACTGTATATAGTACAAGGGTTTTATTAACAATTTTTGTCAGCTGTTTTGTATTTCCACACCAGTCAGATTATCTTAATAACTTGTCATTTTTAAATGCAATATTTGAAGAGGTTAAGTTGTTGTGTTTGTTTATACATTTTATTAGTCAAGATTTATTTTAGTTTTGAGGGCATTTTAGCTGCGTTTTTAATTATTATTATCATCATTATTTTTAACTATACCAAGACTAGTAAATTATGTTAAAAAGCAACCTGTATGAGTGAAATTCTGATGATATTAATTATTACTCCGTTTCTTTTTTTTCTTTTTCCTTTTTTTAATAGTAATCATGTACCTACTGATATCAAAGTGTTTGATGGAAAAGTGAAGTAAATGAGAATAAAACACTTTGATGTTTTTTATCTGGCTCTAAATGATACGTTACTGCATGCACTAAAAATGTTGTAAATGTAAATCTTTATAAAAACTTTATTTACTGAAAAATGAACTTTAGCACTTTTAAATAATATCCTATTCCTAAAAATATTATTTAAATATTGTATTCCTAAAATAATTGTGTCTCTAAAATAATAATCATTAATAAGTTAAATAGGTTTTAATTTGATAAAAATGAATTCCTACAACACGTTATTTATGTTTAAATAACTTTTTCTGACTATGTGTATTGTTGGCAGTTTGATGAAAAAAGAGATTTTTTTATATACATGAATTTAAAGCTGGGTTGTAAGTATTTAAGTATGGCATGTCAAAACCCTCATTTTCATCGTGGGGTTTTTAGGAAGTAAATATAGGGGAGCCTCCAAAGGGTTAAACATGGTTAAATTAATGAGTTACAGTTATTTGTGTCAGACTTATGCAGTGGATAACTAGCTTACTAACACTAATGCAAAGATTAAATGTTCAACAAAATAAGAAAAGTGTTGCTAAACTATATGTATCTAAGGGGAATCATCAGAGGAAACTAGGCCAGGGACTAAGTAAGTGGTAGAGAGGAAATCAGAATACGTAACTGAAAGTTTAGACCACTACGAAATTGCATAAATAGCCTGAGCAGTAGGCATCCTTGCAGGTACAATTGAAGAAGCTTAATACAGTAAAACCTCTAATATCCAGATTAGTGTGGTGCAGCCAATCCGGGTAAGAAAAATCCAAATGTCAGATGCTAAGATCGTTTACTACTATAACCATGACCTAATCACTAGAGTAAACGATAAGCAATGATATGCAACCTTGACCTTTGTTTCTGTTGCCGTTTCAATTGAGTAGGCTACAGCAATACTATACACGGGTATATTATTAATGCTCACAGAAATTAAAAGTATTACTGTGTCGAATATTCATTTTTTATTTACTGACTGATTATTTTAGGTAAACTAATTAAAAGAATGATATGTTGTGTTACATTAATGTTTTATCTTACAAACCGAATAACAACCACCATACTGCCGTGAATTAAGAGATGTCGGGGTGAACCTAGTGAGAGACGGATAGGACCGCTTCATCCCAGATGTCTGCCACAGCCCACCCAATAGCCAAAAATTTCTAGAAAAATATCTTTCATAAAATCATTTTGCTATAACGGAGGAATATAGCAGACTGTTTTGTACCATATGACCTAAAGATTGTACTCCTTATTATTATTTTTTTCTTCTTCTTACGACTGGTCTGAATATCGGGAGATTTAGTTATTAGAGGCTGGATATGAGAGGGTTTACTGCAGTTCACTTCCCAATTTTATTTAGTGTAGCCTACTTAATTTCTCAGGTAGGTTTGCTGATGATTTTGAATTTTACTTCCCTTTGAATTCATAACAATGAGCAATAAAATTAGAACTTATAATAATAAGTTGAATTGTTTCAGAAAATATAACTTTCCCAGATTTTCCGTCTATTTCACATGTATCATTTGCGTGATTGTAATGTACAACTGTATGATAACATTACATATTAATTTGTTGTATACATATGACATTTACTAAAAATCTAGAAATAAAAACAGTTCCTAAATGATGCTCAAATCAGCAAAATAATAAATTGTCTTAAGTAATAAATTATATCAATCATAAGTCGTCAATATTTCGTTTTTCTGAATTTTACAAAATTTAGTTAGGAAATAAATGTAAGAAAGTCATTTAATAATTTAAATATTTTATTAATCTTTTAGGGGCTCTCATTCACCCCACCGATCCACCAATTGAGAAATGGGGCTAAACTGGTTGAGTATGAGCGAGTTCAGTAACACAATCGAGAATTCTATGCTGCTTTCAGAAACCTGTTATAATCATTATCGAAGGAGATCAATAACGATTATGACAACATATAACGTTATTTACAAAAACGCTTCTCAGTGATACTAAATCTAGATCTATCCAGCTTGTAATAAGTTACTGTTCCCAGCTGAAACAGTTGCTGTTGCTAATTGGGTAATAGCATGGAACAGTTTTTATGGACAAAATAAGTTCCTTATTAACGATCCATCAATACCTGTAGGTGGAATAAACCTCCTTTGTAGGGAATGGACACTTCTGGATCGGTTCCGAACTGGCGTGGGTAGATGTAACTGCTGGAAATGGGGATTGACACTACATCAGTCATGAGATTGCAAGGAGTCTATCCAAACAATGGATCATATAATTACAGAGTGTCTCTGTGCTCTTTTACGGAGAGATTAGTTCGCATAAACAGAATCAATGAGGCAGGATGTAAATGGCTCGATGGATTGGATTTAGCTTTGTGACAGGAGATCACTTTTATTTTATATACTACATGACTTTTGGTTCTTAATCAAATATATATCACAGCTTAAAAAAATTATTAAATGGTAGCTGACAAAAAACCATACAATATATATACAACGTAAATTTGTTCGATAATGATATGTATATATTTATATATATCATTTATGTATATATATATATCATTATCGAACAAATTTACGTTATTGAAGCCTTTTTGCAATGCCAGCTCGTCTGACCACTGGGTTACTCTAGAGAACAGCAAACATATATTCTGGAACTCTTAGAACAATAGCATCTACTAAAGCAGTGTAGCCATAAAGCACTCTGTAAAAGATATTGCAAGTCAGTACAGCACAATAAGCTAGGTTGATAAATTTAGTTCTGCACATGGTTGCACTTCACTTAGATCTAGAAACTTTCACACCATCCATGAGAAGAATTTCCTCTGGAGAGCCTCAACAGCTGTATCTGTGTATTACCAGTCCCAATTCCAAATAGCAATGGCATACTCAAAGTGACATTGAACCAAGGACTTGTACAATGTTAAACAAGCGTGTTTGTCATTTGAATACCTGGTGTTCCACATAAAAAGATCCAACTTCCTCGGAGCTGATGCAACACAGTTTATATATTTAGAAAAGATCAAATTAGAGTCTGTGAGAAGCCTAGCTTGCGGACAGCATGCTCTCTTTGATTCTACAGCCACTAATGTCAAAAAGAAAAATGACGGATTAGTTTTATGTGTGAACCAAACCACCATTGATTAAAAGATCACTAGACCACACCTAGGGTTTACTGACATTTTCAAAATCACATTCTGCTGCTGAGACATGAAAATAACGATAGCTATTAACCTTGGTTTTTAGATTTGTCACAGCAAAAGTTGTACTAAAGTCCTTAACGATGCTAGAAACGTCATTTTCAGTAATACTAATCTTAAACCTGGTCATAAAAATAAAAAATGTTCTCTACTGATGGCACAGGAGTCTTTCCCAGTGCCACTACTCATACCATCTTAGTGCCAGTACCATCTTGGAGGTCCTATGCCTTTTCAGTTTTTCTTCATTAAACTGATCTTTAAATTGATTGTGACGACCTTTCTTAACTACAGTAGATCTTAGGGAGGACCAGAGTCTCATTGGTGGTCTATTTCATCCACCGGCGCAGTCATGGGTAGTGACAACTCAGTAGTGGATCCCTCTGGCCCTAAATGGTCATTGTTAATCTTAACAGGAGGCTTCAGAGTTATCGCTTATCGTCGTGCAAACGTTTTTCATGCAAAGTTTACGATCATGTACCAAGGTTTTCAAATTTGTGTTTCCCTGACGAATCTCTCAACTTCAAAATTCATTTTCTTAAACCTTTCGTCCAGAGACTCCAGGACCTTAACTATCTTTCCATCCAGAAAATTTTTTGATGGCTAATAGAAGTTCTGATGCTAAAATCTGTAACAAGTCTTTGGAAACAGCTTGTGATCTACAGAGACCTCATTGGATCGCTCAACCTCAATTGTTTTAGAACTACTAACTGGATTATCATCATTCTTGGGCTTAAAAGCACTTAAAAATACTTGCTTTAAAGCACTCATACACTACCTCACTAAATTCAAAGGCACTTGAGTTGTGAATGGTTGGCACAAATGCTATAGACAAGAATTTTGTACTTCTGTAAACTGCCGATCTTTCCCTCATACTCAACGCAGGGTCTAGATAAAGGTATCATGTCTTACCTCAATAATAAGAACTTGCCTTTGGATAAAGGTATAAAAGATGCTGTATCAGTTACCCGAATAGCAAAAATACTGAGACTGAACCAAGTGGTGGTTGAGCGAGTCTTGCTCTGGAAGGAGATAGCCAAATGAGATCAACAGCCTGAACAAGATGACACAACGCCGGAGGAAACATAGTAAGTTAGACTATTGGGCCAAAGGTTGAGAAGTGGACAATATTATGAATTTAATATTATAAATGTTGGGCTAGGTTATAAAGTAATATAATAGGAATTAGGTCAGGAATTAGTATAATAGGACATCGACAAAACTTACTGGACATAGCACATAAGAACAAATACACAAACACAAAAGAAGCACAAATGTTATGTGTTTATATGAGTCTCTGCCCTCACCTGAAGAAGGTGGGACTAGGGGCACTGAAAATATTTGTTATGTGTTGTGCTTGGTTTTTTCTTGTGTATTGTGCTAGTAGATTTGTCTTCTCAGGAAAATTGGCTGATGCCCCATATTTCCTCTTATACTAATTTACTAACATTATATTTTTGTCCACCAACTACAAATTACTAGACAATAGACATTTTTGGTGGCTAATATATTATAAAAGTACAATAAAAATAAACTCAAGTTGTAATATAAGTGACTACCTATCACTTTATTTATTTCCAGTCTTCTGAAGGGTGTTGCAAAGTCACGGAGAATCAGAGTTTTGAAAATAATATAAAGCTTTTAGACTCAAAGTTTACAAAGTCCCTGACTGGTTTACTGAACACCATTTCTAATCTGGGCCAAGAGGACAATGTTGTGGACAAACTCCGCACTATTCTGTACAGGTAAGGATTAATAAAACATCTGTAAGGTAAGATTAATTGTAATATTGTCTTTCGTATACATTTCAGACGATGCTAGTTTCAGCCTTGATAAGTAATTTATGAGATGTAAATTTCATAAGTAAAATTGAAAATAATGGCTTATTTTACCAGAGATATAATGTAAAGGTATTTTTATAGGAGTATTCTCTCTAAGGCCCCAGAGAAAAGTTGAAAATCATAACTGCTTTTGAATTTTAATGATTATTATACTGTTTTTGAGACAGTCTATTTAACAAATGTTGTTTAGTCTCAATTTGGTAATTTATTTTTAATATTTATTTTTTACTATAGCAGTTTTAAATATGTAGCACAACTTATACCCAAGGATTTTTACATCAATATCATAATATTCAGTGTGATTGAAGTGCCAGAATTGTTACAAGTTTCTAACAATTACTGATAAATCAATGACACAGTTTATCCATTTTACTGAAAAATATTTAATTTTATATGCAATTATCAGGTATTTATCTCATCTGAGAAGCAGACCACGAGGAGTCAGAAGGAAATCTTAATTACAGCATATGTCAAGTTGTACATCAAATTAGCCTTTAATAAAAAATATAATTTTGCAAATTCGACTTGAAGAGCTTGAACCTATACAAAATGGCAGTTGATAAAATTTACAAATTTGAGCTTGATAAACATTTGATTATGTTGCAGTAACTTGTAAAAAATAGATACTGCGCCCAAAAATCTATAGCAGTATCTATATGGTAACCTTAATAGTTACCAAGGAGCCAGAAAAATATCTTAAAGAGAGAACAGGCCAAAGAGAACACAATGCTGCAAATCTGATCGTAAAAGGTCCATCCTTCATAGCATGGCAGCAGTTGTACAAAATTAAGCAAATTGAAAATCTTCTCAGGATTTCATTCTTATAATGAATAGGTTAGAGTATCAAAATACTAAGAACCCATCCTGGATATAAGGAAAGGTTTTCCTAATATGAATTATGTTCTACATTTCAACTACTGCCATTTTACGTAAGATGGACCTTTTATGGCCATGTTTGTAGTATTGCGTTCTCCTTGTAGGGATCTTTAATTTTATATACAACGTGACCTGTTCTATCTTTGAGATATTTTTCTGACTTCTCTGGGATCACCTTCCTGATATTAAGATTTGCTATCAAACATTTTTAGGCACATTATTGATGTTTAGCAAGTTATGCTTTAATCTGCAATGATTTAAAAACCTAATCAATTGTTTATCAAGATGAAGGCTGTAAATTTAAACACCTATCATTTTAATTTCAAAAAGGCCTTTCGCCAGCAAAGCTGGCATCATCAAGCAACACAACTTTATTTGTAAACAAACAAGACAATAATTAGTTCTGAAAACAGATGTTAATAATTTAAAGAATATAAGTATAAACATATTGTAAATAATGTATAGTATATATATATATATATATATATTCAATAAATTCAATAATTTGAACATACAATGATAGGTGTTTAAATTTACAGCCTTCATCTTGATAAACAATTGATTAGGTTTTTAAATCATTGCAGATTAAAGCATAACTTGCTAAACATCAATAATGTGCCTAAAAATATTTTATAGCAAATCTTAATATCAGGAAGGTGGTCCCAGAGAAATCAGAAAAATATCTCAAAGAACAGGTCAAGTTGTATATAAATATATATGTATATATATATATATATATATATATATATATATGTATATATATATATTTATATTAGAGTGTATAATTTTTGATAAAATAAGTTGTTAATAAAATATGTTTCCCAGACATTTAAGTATTTAGAAGATGAAACCGATTTGATTATTTTTTAATTTTCTTGCTGATATTATGATTTGTTGTCAAACAATGTCTAGCAACTGCTGACTTTTCTTCTCTGTTAAATTTAATGTGTGAAAAATTTTCTTTGAATCCTATTTTTAAATTTCTTTTGGTCTGTCCTATGTATTTTTTTTCAGTTATCACAGTTAATTTCATAGATTCCTAATAGATTTTCATTTTGTCTTTAGGGTTATTCAGTTTGTTTTTTAATTTGTTTGTAGTTTTGAATGAAGGTTTGATATTTGAATTTTTCTTGAATGAGTGTTGAATAGTTTTGATAATTGATAACTTGATAATTTTGTGTTAATTGTAAAACTTGCCCAATAATTTTCTTCTTTTTCTTTTATTTCTTTTAATGTAGTTCTTGATCTTTTAGTTTGTTTCTTAACAGACTTTTTAAAAATATTATCAATTAGTATAGTATCATATCCATTGTAAACAGCAATATTTTTGATATAGGAAAGTTCTTTTTCAAAATTGTCCTCATTTAAAGGCGTGTTTAATAATCTATAAATCATGTTGTTGAATGCTGCTCTTTTTTGAGTTGGTGGATGATATGAGTCATTGGTGATGAATCTGTTGGTATGAGTTGGTTTTCTATGTATGTTAAAATCAAGATTTGGAGAAATTTGATTTCTTGAGACTAAAATATCTAAAAATGGTAATTTTGAATTCGATTCAGATTCATACGTAAATTTTATTGTTGTGTAAAAAGAGTTCAATTGACTAAGAATGTTATTTAAATTTTGATTTGTGTTAAATATTGCAAATATATCATCCACATATCTAAACCAATATTGGGGAAAATATGGTAAGGTTTCTTTGGCTTTTATTTCAAAATTACTCATAAATAGATTTGCCACAAAACATGATAATGGATTTCACATAGCAGTACCTTCTGTTTGTTGATAGAATTTGTTGTTAAATTGAAATATATTTTGATTCATACAAGTGTTAATTAATATCAAATATTCTTCTTTTTGTTATTTGCATAAATTTATTGAAGTGAACCATTTTCAAATAATTTCATTGTTTCTTTTAAAGGAACATTTGGATATAGAGAAGTAACGTCAAAAGAAATCATTATTTCATCTTCTTGTATTTTTAAATTTTTGACACAGTTTATGAACTCATATCGATTTTTTATTGGTAAAGATGGGAAAGGATCTAGTTGTTGTAGTTTTTGTGCTAATCATTTTGATAAGTTATAGTTTGGAGCATTTATTGAATTTACAATAGGACGCATACTTTTTCCTGGTTTATGGATTTTAGGTAAACAGTAAAGTCGTGGGATTGAAGGATTAGAAACATGTAAATGTTTTATAATAGTCACTCTATTAAAATATTCTGTTTTGTTCAAAATAACAATAGCATTACTTTTGTCAGCTTTTAGATAAAATACATCTTTGGATTGTAATGACGTTATTGTTTTATGATTTTGTTGTTCAATTTGGTCGTTTTTTCTTGTTCGTTTCAGATTTAATATTGCAGATTCAATATCTCTTTTAATGATATTTTTCTTATTTTCATTTAAAAATTGAATATTTGACTCTACATCAATGATTACATTTTCAATATCATTTTTATTTTTAATGATAAAAGTAAAATGATATTGAAAAAATATATAAAGTTTTGTTTATTATCAACTTATTTTATTAAAAATTATACACTCTAATATACAAGGGCTATTCAGAAAGTAAGGAATGTTTTGGAATTAAAATTAAACCAAGTACAAGAACAAAATTTTATTATATACATTTGAAAGAGGGACTAAAATACTACTTCTCTACATAGTCACCATTCAAATTCAGGCATCGTAGCGGTGGACAAGTTTCGAAATCCCTGTGTCAAAGAATTCTGCCGCCTGTGATCTCAGCCACGCGGTGACGCTTTTCTGGAACTCCTCGTCGTTGTCAAACCGCTGCTTGCCAGCCAAGTCTTCATTTTTGGGAATAAGTGAAAATCACTTGGAGCAAGATCAGGACTGTAGGGTGGGTGAGGAAAAACTTCCCACTGGAATGAGTTTATCAATTCTTGTGTCCTGGTTGCCGTGTGAGGTCGTGCATTGTCATGCAAAAACAAAATTTTCGATGACAATTTTCCTCGGCGCTTGTTTTGGATTGCTCTCCTAAGGTTCTGCAATGTTTGGCAGTACCGATCAGAGTTTATGGTAGCACCACGCTCGAGATAATCAATAAGAAGAACACCTTGCCTGTCCCAGAACATTGATGCCATGATTTTCCTTGCCGACAGAGTTTGAAGACATTTTCGTGGCTTTTTAGGGGAACTTGTGTGCCCCCACTCCATGGACTGTAATTTCGTCTCGGAATTGACGTGTTTTACCCAGGTTTCATCTCCTGTTACGATACGATCCAATAGCGCATCACCATGATCGTGGTAGGCCTCCAAAAACGTCAAAGCTGCCCCCATTCTTTGTTCTTTATGGCGATCCGTAAGCATTTTCGGTACCCATCTTGCACAAAACTTATGGTAGCCTAGCTTCTTTGTAACAATTTCAAACAATAAAGTCCGTGAAACTTGTGGAAAACATAGAGCAAGCTCAGTTATTGTGAAACGGTGGCTTTCCCTAACCTTTTCATCAACTTTGGCGACCAGATCGTCAGTCACGATGCTCGGACGTCCACTCTTGTCTTGATCATGAACGTCGGTTCGGCCATTTTTGAACTGGATACACCACTTGCGGACAGAACTTTCATTCATTATGTTGTTCCCGCACACTGCACACAATTCCCGATGAATCTCTATTTAAGTTTTTTGCTAACAAAAAAACGTATCACAGACCGCACCTCACAACTGGCAGGATTTTCTATTGCAGCACACATTTTAAATTTGAATATAAAAAAACGGGCACCGCTTCAATTGTCAATTGCAATTGACCCGCTTCAATACCACTGCACGCATATGGGTGGGTGGGTGGGTCAATTGCAAAACGGGGGATGCTTCAATTGTCACGGCTGGAAGCCGACTGAAGAGCCAAGCAGAACGACACAAAGATGAACGCGATCTGCGCGCGCCTGGCGGCGTTAGATGGAAACGTTCCTTACTTTCTGAATGGCCTTTGTATATATACTATACATTATTTATAATGTGTTTATACTTATATTCTTTAAATTATTAACATCTGTGTTCAGAACTAATTATTGTCTTGTTTGTTTACAAATAAAGTTGGGTTGCCTGATGATGATAGCTTTGCTGGCGAAAGGCCATATTGAAATGTATTGGTTTTATTGAAAATTCAATAATTTTAACATATTAAGTGACCAATATCAACTCTATCTCAACTTCACTACCTATCATTTTGTATGGATACAACCTTTTGTAGTTAACTTTGCGGAGTTTTAATTTTTCATTAAATGTACAACATGACCTATGCTGTCAATAAGATTTTCCTCTACCTCCTTGTGGCCGTTTCCCTGATGAGATAAAAACCTGATAACCACATAGAAAAGTAGATCTTTATAGGCTATAAGTCAGTGATTTATCAGTAATCGTCTTATTTAACCTTTCTGGGACTTTTCAATCACACTGTATATATTACATTTTCTTTTGTGTGTTACTACTTCTTGTTTTTCTCCATCTATACAACTATGTATAGAACTACTCTATGTTTTTAAACTACGTTGAATGTGCCTTGTGACTGCACAGTAAAAATAATCCAGATAAAATTAAAACAAAATCAGGACTGTATGGTAATGAAAAGAGGCATTTCAACACCTAGGGGATGTCTAGATTATAAGTTGTAGAAGTGGTAAGTGATGCAACTTACCATCATATCACATCATAGCACATTTTACAGCGTTTTAATAAATGAAAAGGTACAAACTATTTACAATGGTTCATTTTAAAGTTATAATGATTGTATTTCTTGAAGGAATAGGTAGTTAAAAATATCTGTAATCTCAAAACAGTACATACATAATATATCAATAAAGTTATCAAATATTTTTTATAATTTTTAATAAAAAAATAAATAAATAATAAATAAAAATAAATAAATAAATAATAAAAATAAATAAAAAAATAATTTTTAATAAGATTGTTTAATTTTTATTTTCTTTTGTGTGATTAAGAGCAAGAAGTAATAATAATATGCTAAAGAAGTAATAAAGAAAATAAAAGCTAAACAAACTTATACAAAATAGACATAATAAAAACTAAAATGTTTGTTCTCTGTATTGATATGTATGTACTGTTTTAAAATGACAGATATTTTAACTACCTATGCCTTCAAGAAATACAATCATTATAACTTTAAAATGAACCATTGTAAGTAGTTTGTACCTTTTCAAATGTGCTATGGTGTGATACCAGTTGTATCCCTTAACACTTCTATAACGTATAATCCAGGCATCCCCAGTCAACAATGTACAACAGATAAGAAAGAAGCAAGAGGTCGCATACATAGTGCGCTGTGACAAGTAGTTATTTCTCTGAAGTGCCATGGAGGTGGTATGGCCAGCACGTAGTCAGTCACTTCCTTATCCCCTTACTGGCTATTGTCGAGTTAACTCGACACACGCTTCTGTTCCGATTTATTTCATTGTCTGTCGAGTTAACTCGACGTAGTTTGCTGTTTTGCTGCTAAATGGTGTTTGAATTTAGTCCCACTTAGAATAGTTCTTGTAAATGACAACAGCTGTTTTTATTCTATTTATATTCCCAAGTCCTTACTGCCTTTCGTGGTCAGCTGCCCGCTCACGCAGCCCGGCGAACAGTTCGTGTTTATTTACATGGTATTGTTTATTTTAGTGGACTGTAATTATTGTGCTTGTATATATTGAGTTAGTTTATTATATATAACTATTATTTTTTTATTTTATTTATTGTTGTTGCTGGTTTTTTTATTTTAGTTGGAATATTAGTGTAGTGGAATAATGCAAGATCAACGAAATTGTAAGTTTTTCTCGTTAGTTTTCTCATAGTTTTAAAATTAGATTTTTAATTTTTATTAGCGGTTTTAGTTATTTTTAAACAAAAACAAATCAGATTAGAAAATAAAAAATAAGCACTGATTTAAAAAAAACCTTAAATTAAAAAATCTGTTAAGTGGTTAATTTCCCGCGATTCTCAGGTATAAACATAGTAATTATTACTAGATGTTTAAAGATGTACAATATTCGAATCTTTCAATAACTGCCACAGGGGCGTTTGCTGCGGCCATAAGAAAGCGACCTCTGTTTCCTTTGTTCTCAGTGAGGGTACATAAAAAAAGGGCACCAAATATTTTGTCACTTGCTTCTTTTTACCAGTCTCAACAAACAATAATAAGCAATAGCAGTGTAATAAATAATTATTTTTAAATATATCACCAACGCAGTTCCCAAAAAAACTAGGCCATGTAAGAATATAGATTATCTTGCCTTAGCAATAAAACTTGATTAATAATTAGAATGTCATTACTGCACCAGTTAATCTACTTTTTAAAGTGACTACCATTATTATGTTATATCAAGGGATGTCCCACAAGGAGTCAGTAGAAAATCCTAAATGAGAGCATACATTTTGATTTTACTAGTAGAAGATTTTCTAGGTTGAAGTAAGACATTTGGCCGAGTAAGTAAAGTAAAGAGTTAACTCGTACTTGCTTAGATTAAATACTCTAACTCAAGTGATAAAACTGATGTATTTACTTGTACTTGTTAGTAAACACTTGTAAGTAAAGTATACCCTCAAGTTCAGCTAACATTCGTGTGAATAAAGAAAAGTAAATACTTTGAGGCAAGTAAATACTCTAGATATTTGCATGGTTGCCCTGTCCCACACTCGTCCTCATTTGCTTGTGTAAAAATATGGCTGCTTTTATAAACATACGCCGTGACAAACAATATAAAAATAGACAAAATATCCCTCCAAATTTATCTAAACAGTTATTGCAATTTGAGAGTGAGACTGTTGATTTGATAACAAACTGGTTTTTTTTTAAGACAATGCGCCAACTATCAGGGTGGAGCACTATTACCAGGAAAAAGATAGAAACCTTCTTAAGATACATGAGTGACCCAGGTTTTCAGAGTGGTGTTGCGCTCTTGATGTTGAAATAGAAAGAAGTACTGTCTGTAAAACATTCGCAAATTTTTTAGACTGTATAGTGGAGAAGTTACCAAATTGGATTAAATTTCAGTCAACTCCTGAAGACATGCTAGCAATTTGATCGGTTTGTTTCCAGTGGTATTTACATCAGTATTTTCTTTATCGCAGATTTCGTGTTGTTAAGCAATTTTTTAGCTGATTCACATTTTTTCTTTTCCAGTGTTACGTGAGAAGTTTTCAGCAAGTAGTTTCCACATTGCCATTGTTATATTTTGTAACATTGATGTATTCAAAACAGTTGAATTGTCCTTTAATAAAGATAAATGAATTCCTCGGGTGTCATACACATCAAAATTATTAATAGCATCCATGCTTTATGCACTGCAACAAACTGTGAGGTAAAATGCTTGGAGTGTCACATATGCATAACCTCTAAAAATGTTAACAATGTAAGTTTGTAGCACAGAGCACAGAATAAGAATATTCTTAATCTGTGCTCTGTGGTTTGTAGTTTAATCACCTGATGCCGGGAGTATTTACTAAGTAAAGTGAATACTCTCTTCCATACAAATACTTGCAAGTATACCGTCCAACCAGCAAGTAAACTGTCAGAAGTAAACTCTCGACTTAATTCACTCCAATTTGTTCAAGGGTTTATTACTTGTTAGTAAATACTTGCAAGTATTTACTAGTACAAGTATTTACTAGATACAACTTGTTTTTATTCACTCGGCCCATTGTATTAGTGGCCACAATTCAAGTGCACTAATAAATCAAAGAAAAAATGCTTCTGTATGAAATGAAATGAAAGTATATTTATTCCCCAAACATTCAAATGTATACATCAGTAAGTTAAATGATATTGTTCAACATAATAATACAAAAATACATTGAAAAATAATATAAAATAATCGTTAAACAAACTGTCTAAAATAAAAGAAAACCGTACAGTAATTCCTTTTCATGGGAAAAGCCTACATGGGCATACTGCCTGTGCGTAGGCTGAGTTGCAAGTATTTTATTCAAGAAGGACTAAAATGTAATTGTTCTATTACAGATTATTATATAAGGGGAAAATATTTTAAATGTACGCCTATACTAACTAAAATATACATAAATAAGAATAGAAAGTAAACAATATTTTATAAGAAGGAAAAAGTATGCGTTATGCCTATCGCACAAATGTAAATTTATGAAGTTAATCATGATTAAGGGTTAGCACATCAAACATTTACTCTAAAAATATTTGGTAAGTAAACATAAAATGTTTTCCATCAAAATATTTGAACATCTGCCATTTTGTACTGGACAACTTTTTAACCCTTAAAGTATTTATACAATGCCTATTTTCCATTAAGCGCTAATTTATTGTTAAAAAAATTATATTTTTTAGTTGCTCATTTTTTTCTTGTTCTGTACAAGAAAATGAAAGATATGATAACATTTTGAAATTTTTATTATCTTACTTTACTTTTTTTTCTTATAAGCAAACTAAGCAAACTTTTACTTGAAAGTAAGCCTCAGGCATAGATCACTTATACAGTATGAATCAATACAAAGTAAGCCTCAGGCATAGATCACTTATACAGTATGAATCAATACAAAGTAAGCCTCAGGCATAGATCACTTATACAGTATGAATCAATACAAAGTAAGCCTCAGGCATAGATCCCTTATACAGTATGAATCAATACAAAGTAAGCCTCAGGCATAGATCACTTATACAGTATGAATCAATACAAAGTAAGCCTCAGGCATAGATCACTTATACAGTATGAATCAATACAAAGTAAGCCTCAGGCATAGATCACTTATACAGTATGAATCAATACAAAGTAAGCCTCAGGCATAGATCACTTATACAGTATGAATCAATACAAAGTAAGCCTCAGGCATAGATCACTTATACAGTATGAATCAATACAAAGTAAGCCTCAGGCATAGATCCCTTATACAGTATGAATCAATATAAAATATTATTACTATTAATAAAATATGTATAATTGAGTACATTTACTTGTACATAAACATAAAAAGACAGGGCCTACACATAACACATATAATAAAAATAAGTAAATACATATAGCACTTGAATACGTTGTATTTAGTACCTTCCAAAAAATCAAAATCAACCGGATTATTCATATTGACACTTAAAACTAATAATTAACTAACATATATTAAACTAAAGTAATGATAAAACAACTAAATACACAGTTTCAAAGCTTTAAGGCGGCGGACAATGACAACCGCTCGGCTCGACAGTAGCTGCACGTATATGCACTTGTGGTGTTGGGTGGTGCAGCGGAAATGTACACTCGTAGTGACATGACAAGCCAACAAAAGTTTGTGAGTCACACAATGTGTCTCTCATGAGTCACCACCCATAACCCAAAAGCACTACCAGATTAAATTAGAAACATTATTACGAAAATATTATTTTTGTAATTATTACACGTATATGAATTATGGCGTTTAGAGCAAAGTCAATGTATGATGCGCTTACAGCATGATAAGGGTTAAAATGATATTTGTGATATTCATCTGTGCTAGACAATGCCTTTAAAGTTATGTACATCTTGACCTATGCTTAGGTTTAATATTTTTTCAATCTTCTTGTGGACCATCCTCCATTGGAAGCGAAGAATTCCTAACTACTCTAAAAAACTATTTCCTAAGTCCAATAGGCATTACAAATTTTAATTTTCCCAGAGCTAAAAAATAATATTAAACTGTCTAGAACAGGACCTTCATTGTAACTTTTTAAAAAACTTTAAACCAGCGTTATTTTTTTTAAAGGGTGAACCTTTTGAGGTCGGATTTGTGGGTTTATGTTCTACCACTAGAGACCTTTACTTTGATGTACTACTCGACCTAATCTCTTATTTAAGGTTTTCTTTTGACTCCTTGCAGGATATCCCCTATTTAATATAAAATGGTAGTCATTTCAAAAAGTAAATTAATAGGTGCAGTAATGATGTTCCAAGTTTTATTGCTTTATCTTTAATCGTTTGGAAATTATTAAGCTGTTCCGGGACTTTTCTTCCACACTGTATATAACTTGTAATACATATTGTACAATTTTCCAGAGAAAACTTCAATGGATTCTACTCCCCCTTGATGGAAAGGGAGCAGCGGTTGGCTGATTCCACATCTGTTAGTACATCAGGATGAATGTAAATGCTTTTCCAATAAACAAACTCCTCAATTTAGACATATTATTGATATTGTATTTTCTGTAATAAATATAATATATTTGATTTTAGCTACTCATGTATACTGAATTTTATTTAATAAATTAATATGATTTAGTAATTTTATATTGACATTATTTCAGCAATTCAGTGACCATCAGTCTTTTTATTTTCTATCAATTTACTGTCCAATCTTCAGTTTTAATTCTTTAACTGTCATAATTTTCTATACCAATTTTTCATTGCATTTTGCATTAATTGGTCTAAATTGTGATGTAAATATTAGTTAATATTCTTTTTACAATCAACATTTAAAAATAAAGAAGATCAATAAACATTTAAAATATGAGTTAGCAAATGTTTGCTAGTTTCGGGAAAAGTAGTTTCACAGATTTTAGCGGATATTTTTCATCATATTGAAAGATAACCTAAATACTGTTTACTCAAAATATGTAATTCAAAATATTCGAGACAATAAAGAACAGTTATAAACACATATATTACTACAGAAATAAAGAGAATATTATAAAAAGAAAAACAAATGTACTTTGATATTAAGTTTAACTAGTGAAAAATATATGATGTGACAATCTTTGTATCAACATGTCATTTAAATGCAGCAATATTAAAAAAATAATCTTCAAATCAAACTTTTTATCCAAGTAACAAATCAAATTCTGTAGTAATATGAAAACCCCTTTGTGTATTCACCCGTGTACTGTGCTAGTGGTTATCCTCTAAGATCAAGATTCCCAAACTGGGGGGCACGTCTCTGGGAGGGGGTGTGAAAACAAGTCAAGGGGAGAACAAGACCAGTTGGATATAAGATATGAAGCTATGAGACCAGTGAGAATGCAAGGTCATAAATCTCACTAACAAACATCTTTTACTCTTACCAGCACTACTTTATTTAGTAAATTAAATCTAAAATGTTACAACATTTTTCTTGCAAATGTAGGATATAGATAAATATTTTTTTCATTTGCTCAAAAAATCCATACAATTAATTGTGTAAATGAACGTGTAAGGCTTTCATTTCAACAGGAAGGGGCATGGTACAAAAACCATTAGGAACCCCAGCTCTAAGTAAGTTTGCTGATACCCTATCTATCTTATTAAATTAAGTCTTGCCTCGTGTCCTATAACCTTACCTCAATAATAATAAATATGTATACGATAACAAAGTTACAGAGATTATAGGCATCTCTGAGTGAACAAGAGTAGGAAACAAATCTGATGAAAATAATGAAAAAAACAGAGAAATAAAAGATATGCAAAATAATTTGGGGAGTGTCTATGTTTGTTAAACCATTAGTATCAAAGTAATGTCACAAATTCTCAGTACCATTAAAGAAAGTGGTAGAATACCAAATAAACACCTACCGTAGACAAGTCGCTGACTGCCAGTTTTTTTTTCTTTTTTTTTTTTTCTGAACTTTATATACTAGTTTATTCAGCTGCATATTATGTGTTGGTAGATATACAACTGAACATCATACAACAAAAATGTATTACAATACAAATATTATGGTAATCGATTTTCTTTGTGAATTCCTCTGCTCTGAGAAAGGTGAACATGGTTTGTTGAAATTGATCACCATAATATTTGAATATTCTGTAAGTATTCGAATAAATTTGTGTTGTATGACGTACACTAGTATTATCTCTATATAATGAAATATCCTTAACTTGTAAGTTTTTAAATATATTGACTTATATCAGTGGACTGTAAACTTTCTTAAAGATCATGCAAGCAATGTAACTGGAAATAATTTTATTTTTACCTGAAAAAATAAACGTTTTCCTTTTTCACGCAAGTATTTAGTGATTTTTAAAATTATTTTAAACCCTAGACATGCATAAGCCTGATTTATAAATTTAAAAATCAATTTACTATAAATTTACTTGCAGTTAATGTTTGATCATGCGAAAAAATATTGCCCTGAATTGCAAAAACATTATCAAAGTGAAAAAGAGGGGTTGCATTAGTAAATATATATGTTTTCTTATGGTATGTTAGTGACAAGTAATATATAATTTAATTAACAAGTTTAAGATATGCTATATGGCCCTATCAAATGCAGAGATTCGTTTTACGACACTCCACTACCTAAAATACGAGAAAATTAAATAATGCTGCCATGGGCAAGATATATGTGATATGCGTTTCTCCATGATATCTGTATAGTATAACTTGACACTGTAAGTAAACAAGTGTCAGTTCAATGACACTTGTTTACTTACAGTGATTGTATTTGTTAGAAAATGAAAAACTTTTTATTTGTATAGTATTAAATATACACCATTACTTCATGACAACTTTAGGAGCAGCAAGCAGCAGATCTAGCTTTAAATTGGAGGAATATGACACCTGAAATCAATCATAATTGTGTATAGATTAAAAGAATATGCTAATTAGATTTTCACTTATCCGACATATATATTTAGCTTGCAGGATATAAAAAAATAAACAAGTGCAAACTAAGCAAAAAACTAACTTTTATTAATTTTAAAGGTTCACATTTTGACTACTAGATAATCTTAGCTCTAGGACAGGAAATACAACAGAAGACCATCCCATTAAGGGTAAGGGACAACCAAAGTTCAAAGAAAATCAGAGCTCTCTAGTTCTTTCTGGGTGTTAATTGATACTGTTTTGAGTATTGATCAAAAATCTGTCATCAAAAATGTTCATTTGCAAAATCAACCCAATATGTGATATTGAAAGTAATAACTTCTCACCCACCCATGAGACATTGACTTGGTGGGCCCACTCACCCACTCATGAGACATAACCTCCTCCACCAACTTGAACAGAGTCCTCACCATCCAGAAGGCAGCAATAAGATCTCTGGCGGAACTCGGCTGGCAAGAAAGCTGCAGAGAAGCATTCAAACATCTAAGAATCAATACAGTTGTTGCTATTTACATCCAAGAAGTGATATTTTTAGTTGACAAAGCTGGCCTTCCTAGAAATACCAGAAACCACACGTACAACACTCGAAACGGATCAAATATTATCTTTCCTCACCATAGAACAACATTATTTGAAAAGAAGCCGACTTACATTGGTTCAAGACTCTACAACCAACTACCAAATTAAATCAGGACTCTGACTGGACGTGCTCTAAAACCAAAACTTGACACCTGGTTGACAGACCGACCCATCTACTCCATCGAAGAATTCTACACAAATACCAGATGATGACCTTCTGAACTATTGTTATTTTACCTTTGTAACTGACGCCATTGCTTTACTTAAAGAAACTGTAAATAAAGATTATGATTGATTGATAACTTAAAAATAAGAAATTATAATTTGATAGTATAAAGGAATCTAACACTCCAGTAATTTGTAACGTTTGATAATGAAAACTCACAAAATGAAATTAATAATTACTGGAGTAACTATAATCTATATCTTCCGGTAACAACCGAATCAAAGTGCTATCTATACTATTTATAAGATAACCACATGTTTCGCCCACGCTGTGATGTGGCACGCTGTACTGATAAAACAGAGATTAGCAAATGACCTTCTAGGTAATATAACAGGTAATACTAACTAAACTAATGGTGAGAGCTGGTTGGGCAGGTTTGCTGGAAAAGGATGGAGGCATGACCCACGTGACCTACTATCATTTGCCATAGAAAATCGATATGCCGACTCTTCCATTTTATTTCAATTCACATAAAATGGGTTCCCATCTATTTGGAAGTTGTACTGTCATCCCTATTAAAATTACTTTTCTTTTCATATATTCCTACAGCTTTCAGATATTGGGAAGGACTAAGTCTAATAAAATTCCATGACTAGTTTTTGTGCAATTTTCCGCAACTGCAGACTTTCTGATTGTTCATTCTTATATGTTCCTTGATCCTTGTGGAAATTGACCTCTTCGTTTCACCTATGTAGACTACAAGGAAATCCATAACTACAAGGATTTCTTATACTCCAGGTATACTGTAACTAGTAAAATTTGTTCTGTGAATTATTATAAAACTACTGGCCTGATTAAATTAATCAGTTTGTTCTGTGGCTCAATTTTTTTTTTTTTTATTGGGCATTTAAACTTAAAAAATCAATCCTTAACCAAAAAAGAACTTTTTGAAAAACTACTAATTTTTAATCACATCTGGGTTACGAAAAGGAACCTTAGAAATCAGAAGAAAATCTTAAATGAGAGAATAGTAATAGGATATTAAACTGAAAGTATTTATTTGGAGAATACGATGACTCAAATTAAACTCAAAAAGGTAAGTTGTAAAAAATTAAGTTACTTTAAAATACTTTGCGAGTTGCCTAAAAATAAAAACTATAAAAGTGTATAGAACGTACTGTAATACACTATTTTTATGACATTTTTGGGAGAAACACTTATTGAAGGATTACAAACCAGGTTCAATAGCGAACGATGTCTATGGTGGCTTATATGAAAGTTGGAGGTGACATCACTGTAAGGCATTAAAATGGCATCACTGTCTTATATCTCTAACCCTCCCATATATCCCTCCCAACAATATTTTGACTATTCTGACATAATTTTTTTTTCTTTTTTTTATTATATAAGAATTTGTATATTTGCATTTTAGAACATTAATTGTAAACTGTTCAGCAGAGAATGTGTTAAGGGAAACATTCCAATGTCATTATTAACAGTAACTATATGGATCTTAAGACTTGGTTTACTAAGCATCTCAACGGTGAAAATACTTACCACTTTTACACGAACTTTCACCACCGAATCAGGCATCATTACTTCATTTGTATTTGATTTTCTGAACACGTTCTGGAAAATAAATGTTCATTTATTTCAACTTTCTTACTGTCAACATTTAAAATAGTTCCATACAGTTACAAAAAACAAGTATTATAGTCCATGAGAGTTAAGAGGATCCCTCATGCAGATCGCTAACACTGGTGTGTTGAATAGTATCACCGTTGTTTTTCACTTCTACTGTGATACAGTATTTACTTAATACTATGAATAACCTAGTTTGGACATGGACATTTAATTCCTAGCACTAGAAAAATAAAAACAGCATATAACATTTACTTATTTACTTCTCAATTAAGTTATCTTGATATAAATTATTTCATTTTCAGTTATCTTCATTGGATTAAATAACGATTTTAATTACAAATAATGTGATTATTTAATACATGACTTTAAATAATAACTGAATTTGACCTGTCATTATTATCCTTGATTATATATACCTATGATAAAATCAATGATATTATCTAAGAAAAATTTTAATGTTTTTTTTTTCATTAAACCAGAATAAGATCATTGAGAAGATCCATATTGTGTATACTCACACTGTGGTGTTATCTTTTTTTTTTTTTACAGTGTATCACCTAACCAGCTGTTGATGTGTCAGCTGAGATATTAGTGAGTTTGACAAAGGCATAACTAGCAGAGTAAATGTGTTGTTTTGATTGTTTGTGCATGAATTTTTACTGTGATGTTGGTTTTATATGTTACTGTTTCTCTGAAATATTCTTATAACTGTTCAGTAACCCTTGAACTATTAGATTTTCCCATACCGTCAGGTGTTTTTCATGCATCTACAGACATTTTTTCAAAAATTTGTAAAAATTATGTTTAAACCTATTTATGTTTGGTATTGTTTTACTCATAACGAACTAGGATACTGATCGCTACTTGGGGACAGTGTTGAGTGTAGGCGATAGGTTCGAGCTTGGTCCTCTTAATACTGACGTTGCGTCCTCGCAATGGTTGCCATCAAGATGGACACTAGTAGAGAAGTCTCTGTGTCCATGTTGGATGGTATTCAGGGTTCAGATGCTGTGTAGGAAAGAGAACTAAGTGTCAGGCTTGTCAGTTAGCTGAAAATCAGACCAACACCGGTTCGGATTTCACATAAAACTGTAGGTCCCTTAATTTTCCTGACTATTGGGCTAGCTATTAATACTAATGAATAGTAATAAAATATATGTTTTTGAAAAATATATGTTGTAAATATATATATAAAACATCTGATATCTTGAACAATGCTTTCTGGAAAACAAAAAAAAGGTGGAGGTTACCTATGAGACAATATTAAGAAATTGGAAATTCCAAGATAGCCAAAATATTTGAAATTTATCTAGTTTTGGAAAATATAAAAGTTTTATAAGTTATTTGGAAAAAAAGAATTACAGTGGAGTCCCGGTAATCTGAAAAAATTGGGACCGAACCCATTTCGGATTACCGAATTTTTCGCATTGAACAGATTTGCTTAAAATGCTCTTTTGATAAAACATAGTATAAATGATATGCCTAACATTAAGTACAGTACTTAAGTTTTGAACGCAATAATAACCTATGATTATAAAAAGGAGAATGAAACCTTTAATAGAAGCATATATTCAACTGAGCCGCAAGATCTAACACTGTTTATCAAGACAAAGAGTTGGAGTCACTAGCGGAAATCGATCCCAGCCACAGGACTACTTGATTCCCACTCAATAATCATAATATAATATTTCTGTCAGCATTTGCCGCTAGGCCACGTAATCAGCTGACGCAAGTTGTGTGCATATTTCTGGCATTCTCACGCTACCTCAGACAGCATTGTTCCCAATTTCCTCTTTCAGTTTTATCAACAGTTCGAACTTGTGTGTTTACATATCTCAGTTTTGTTGTAACCCATATAGACGCTCCTGCTGCGTTTGATCTCACACTGCGCTACGTAGAGCAACAATCTGACGTGACCTCAGTGGATACATGTTTTGATATGCTGACATAATTTAGTTTCGAGGGAGAGGAATTCTTCTCTAAAGCAAAGAAATTTAACTGACATTTTCAAACCAAAGTAATATTTAAGAAATTTATTAACAGTTAATAACGAACATTTAATGAAATAATTTAAATTTTAGATATAAAGTAGTGGTTCTTTTTAATTTTTGCAAAATCTCTTGTCAATTTCTGTTTCGGATTAAGCAGATTTTTGGATTACCAAAGTTCGGATTAGCGGGACTCTACTGTATTATACTGATATAATTTTATGTAGTGTGTATGTAAAGTTGTGTTAGCACAGTAATATTATTTTCAAAAATGTCCTAAAAATATTAGGTAATCACTGTATATTTCTATTTGGTACTAAAAGTTACACAAAAACGTGCATCATAATAAAAATGTACTTGTGAAATGGTGTCCATAGCAGCCAGCTTAGTAGTTCATATATGATGGACAACATTTTTCTGGTATACACACATAGATATTGTATTTTTCATGTTGACAAATTTTTTTCTGTCTTCAGAAAAGTAATATATTTTATGGGTTATAGAGCAACTTTTCTCACTTCCAGTGGTATATAAATCATATTGATACTTATAATATATCGATTATAATAAAGGTTAAAAGTGGAAAAGTGCAATACAGCTAAATTTAATCATGTTCTGTTTCAAGGGTTAATAAATATTCAGTACTTTTTTAATTCAGTGGAAAGTCGATCATCCGAACTAATTGGGACCAGCGGTAGTTCAGATAATCAAAAGGACGCCTGTACTACATTACTTTTTGTATTGTTTTTTGTGTCTGAAATAAGGAAAACAAACAATAAACACCAAACTTATAACAATTAAACTGTACTTATGTAAGAGTACAGCAAATAATTCTTTAAACAATGTACACTTACTATTCCGTATGTTTATCTTAATTTAACAGTAATTAATGGTGTTAAATAAATTTTGAAGAAACATTACCATGCTCTAAATTTTGCTAAATTGCTGCAGTGCGACGCACCGAGCAATTTATTTTTATCAGATTTCTGGAAGTACTGATGTCACAACATGGGAAACGACTGCACTGTACGTACACCACTCGCACGCATCGAGCTATGCACACGACGAGCCGAGCATCACTGTCCACTTTTCTTTTGTACTGCAGTGCGTTAAATAAAACGTTAAATATGTTTAATACTCATTTCAGATAATTGACGTTCAGATAGTAGACATCCCACTGTATACACACTGAAGTATATCATGCTGTTTTTTGTTTGGTTGAATATACAATAAAACCAATAGTCTATATTAGGATATTATTTATATTGTTCAATTTTTTCAGTTCTCATCAGAAAAAAAATGTATTAAGACCATTAATTGATTTTGAAGTGTATTATAACAAATAGTCCCACAAATAGAAAAAATTAAATGTTTTGATTATATGTAAATAGTGTTATTTTTCCAACAAAGCTTTAGACACAATGACTTTACCAAAAAAATGTGAGTTTAATTAAAATATATCTCTTGTCTTGTTAAAAACCATATTTTCGGGAGTATTCTGCAATAATCGTTTATTTTAACATGTGGAAACCTGAGTTTGTCATTGTTGAATATCTGTTTTAGTAATTTATTTGGGCAGATAGGTTCATAACCACATTAGAGGTTCATGTGGGCAGAGATTGAACCACATAAGTACATTTTGCTGGTATTGTTGAAATAGTTATGCATCAATCGTGTGTCATTTCAAGACACAATCACTGCACAGCAGATTTTACTTATCAGTAAAAATGTAACAGTACTCGTAATTCATTATTCATTCGTAAACATACTACTTTTTGTATTTATATATTATTCAAAGCTTACTACTTCCCATACCATACAAATAGCTGGATTGCAAAAAAATGAAGATTTATTTAATCTCAGCAAAGATAATGCTGCTTAACTGACGTATAGTCTCACAACTTACCAAATGTTGTGTAGTGTACTTTCTGTGCTAGGTCAAAAAACTACCATTTTACAATGTTTCCAAAATAAATACATTGAAATCA